>JAECUM010001045.1:0-27451 GCA_016617855.1 Megalonaias nervosa | reverse complement strand
TTTATCCTTAAAGAAACCTCAGAAACACCGATTTGATCAAATATCATTATGCTTCAATTTTGTGAGTTTACTCTGGCGTTGTCTTGAAGTGCAATAAATATATGTCGTGGTGCAGAAATACCCTGTTGTGATGCTATCTGCCATGAAAATAAACCAGCAACGTTACCTTGAATACTATCTGTGGTCATAGTCAACCACGATAACATCGATTTACCACCTTGACTCATAAAAGAAAGTAAACGTTCCTCTTCGGTAATCGATGGAGTCATTACTGGCATCCACAGCGAAAGTTTTGTTAATATTACTTTACCTGCATCAAGGGCAGCATCACGCCATATTGCATCATCGTCGGTGGCTTTTTGTACGAGTACAACTGAGTGTTTGGCGCCAAATATAACCTTCCTAACATTTCTGCAGAATCCAAATATATGTGACAATGGAATTGCACACGAAAAATTTTCCTCGTCGTTTAAATTGCTCGACGTGACGCGAATCCTAAGTTAAAATTTTCATTCATCGATGCGACTTCAGTTCCAGCTGCATTTAATGTTACATTTCTACTTTCTGGATGATCAGTTGTATCCTTTGCAAACATCATTCATGGACCAGCTGATCTTGAGTAATCATCACTATATCGCGCAAGACCAAGTATAGTCGTGGCAACGTCGACGTTATCATGACAGATCTCAATCTCTCGTGAATCAATGATATACGCTGCACTTTTAAATAACGCCATAATACCATTATTGACAAAACCAGGTCGATCTAAAATTCCATAATTTGTATTATCTGCTTTTAAAAGTCTACCTTCGACTTCGATAAATGCTTCAGCGAGTAAGAAGTATCTGCTTGTATCTTGAACCTGTAGTTCAATTCGTCCACGCTGATTTGGCTCTCGTGCATCATAAGAATAATATTGATAATCGCGCACAGATTCATCTTTTAAAACTGGTGCATCCATGTCAAACGCGGGATCAGATATACGCTTGAACATCTTTATTATTATCGTCTTCGTCTAACACGAAGACCGCTTCCTGCTATCAGACTAGCGGTTATATATTTTTCTTTTTCTGACATTGGTACATCAGCTAATTCTGCTAGTTTTTGATTAGCAGCTTGATTTATTATTTTACTGACATTTGCGGGCATCACTTCAGTGCTGGGTAATTTTACTGGCTGAGGTCGGACCGCTTGCGGTCTGCGTATTAATCGCGCTAGTCTATCCCTGATCGCTGAAAATGCTTTGCTAGCAACATCACCAACAGCGCCAATAGCTTTTTCACGAACAACATCGATAGCTTTCATTCCTAATTGCTTTGCAAGCGGTATTGCTTTTGGAGCTATCCCTCTAAATAGACCTTGAACAACATCACCTAGTCCATCTCCGTAGGTCGTTTTGTATACTGGTAATCGTGAATTTATTACCCTGACCATGGTTGGTCTATGAGTGTGTACGATCATATTATTATCAAGTTATTTTATCACTAATTGCATCTAATTACATACTCAGTCACTGTAATAATCATCGGCGATTTCATTAATGAGGGACCGATACACATTAATATCCATAACACCACCTGTAAATAATCGTTTACAAATATCAGCTGCTTCATTAATGATTTCTGGGAAATTATTGCCAGCTCGTTTCCCCCCCCCCCATGAGAATTTCTAGTCAATCAACGTCAGCAAGGACGTTATTGGGACAAGTAATAAAGCCACTTCCTAAAGCACTTCCAGTTGCACCAGAATCTTGATCTTCTTCCTCTGTTGTTCTAACTGGTTGTCGTTGTCGTGGTGATTGAAATCGTTTCATCATTTTCTGAAATTGTTGTTCTTGTTGCGGTGATGGTTGTTCTCGTTGTTGTGGTGATGGTAATTTAAACTGTTGTGGTAGTGGTGGTAGTAATCGTGGTGATTGTTGTGGTGGTGGTAGTGGTGATAGTAATTGTGGTTGTGGATAATCACGAAATGATTGTGGAAATTGTTGAACTTGTTCTCCAAGTGTTTTTACTGGTTTCTGTAATTTAAATTGTTTAGCTCTTTCGCTTTCGATATCTTTATGTACAGCCTCATCAAATTAATTATAATTAATAATATCTTCATTAGATCTAATTTCTGGAATATCAGTAGCAACGCGATATACATCCTTGATCCAATTGGCAGAGCTTAGAGATTTAACATGTTCTGGTTTTACATATTTTTGTCTTTCATAATATCCAAACGCGGCAATATCAATTAATTTTTTTGGATCCCTGATAGCAGCGATACCTTCAGGCGTAAATTTATCTATTATCTTAATTCTTGGTTTAGGTTGTAGTTGTGGTTGTGGTTGTGGTTGAGCTGCTTGAATACGGCCAGCAATATCAGCAGGTAATGTTTCAAGATCTCTTTGTGTTGCCTCAGTTGCTGTAACAATTTTCCTTGTTGGTTCGACAATCGGTTTAAATAATTGTTCTGTACCCTCTGCAAATTCCACTTGAGACTCCTGACGAGCTTGTAGTTGTTGTTTGACTAAATCACGGAAGGGTAAATATTTTTTGATTGCCTGTAGTCGCTCTCGAGCTAATCTAGCTGAGTGTGGTTCTCCAATCATTATTGATAATATCTATAATTGCTGTTTAATATACAGCAGCAGAGGGGGTGAACGACCAACGTTGAGTGACCAACGCGTAAACGAAACAAATAAAAACGCTAGTCAGAGATAAAGTAACGAGATTAAGCTAACCCTAAGAAATCTCACGGTCTGACAGAGTCGGTTAGAGGTTGTGGTTTAACGTCACTGACCTTATTTTTTCAGCCTTCGTAGGAACTTTATTTTTTCATAAATAATGTCTCAAACAAAATGGTCTGTTCACCCCCTCTGCTGCTGTGCACCTTGCAATGAATTTCTATCAACCATTATTTTACAATATTATTTCTATCTTTATTTTGTATTCATCATTGATTTGGCGCAACACGTTTTTAAAAATAGTATGATTTTAATTATTACTTTAAATGTTGTCAAAGCACTTACATTTTAAATGATACTTAATTATGAATTTTGCGAAACAATATCATAAAGCCATTTGTATGCAGACTGCATTTGAGTTTTCAGATTGTGTTGACATACATTTCAGTTGGTTGATAAGAGATGGTAGCAGAGACAAGAAATAAATAAAAACATAATAAAGTTAACGAACGTGATTAAACAGTTTCGTTTAGTCAAAAAGACTTGACTCTCTTTTAACCGACTTCGGCGTTTCTCGGCTACCATCGCATTTCAACTAAGTTGGCGCTCTACAGTTTCGTATTTGCATAAGGAAGAGCCATTTTCTAGACTTTCCTCACTGGTTTTTCCTGGCCATTTAACAAAGACCTTGTATATCTTAGGTATTGTTACAAGAACTGTTAATTCCCATTATTTTGGTGCATATGTATAATTTGGGTGGTAGAGCATACAGCTTGGCCTTACTTTTGAGAGCTGATAACTTTTGTTTATTTATTATATATTTTGTAATTCATCCACTGCACTTTCAAAAGCTAGTATTGTTTAGTCTGGTTAGCTTTGTTCTCAGATGAGGTACAATTTCCACAAGTACAATATCCAACTAAATTGCATCCGCAGTACATGAAAGTTACATAGAGGTATGCCAACATTCTCTCCATTATGCATGTTGCAACACCTTACACCTGTCACTCGCAGAAGGACATAATATATGTAGGTCGCCCCCTAACTGAAAATCACAGGTGGCTGTCAACCAAAATTGGAAACGCGCCCATTTGCTTTTATCAGAATTTGTTTCCATCAGGAAAAGACACCAGAGTAAGCATAGTCCGACTAAGGCAATTAGAGTTTAATTTGTGGCAGTGTCAATATCGTCTGCAAAGTGTATCAGATATTCCTGAGAATTCGGCCACTAGTTCCCGTGTCAGTCGACCGAGGGAAACGCTACACAACGCCGTTTATTTTGGAAGCAAGACGTCTAAGCAAACAACATAAATATCAGCGTAGACGTCTTGCATTGTAGGACTAGTATTTACGTGAGCTAAAATAGGTAATAGGTAAAATAGGTAATTTGATATTGCATTTTTTCGCGCAATAGATCACAGCATTGAGATATTATTGATCTATTGCATTGTAACTGTGTTATTGCATGAAGACTAATCAAGATGCAACGAACGTTACATTTTTCATATATATATATTGGAACATGCAAACAATGTACGTGCCAAACAGTACAATGCCATTTAATGGGGGCTGCTATATTGGTCTTATTCCAGTCAACCCGGTCATTTGACTGACAGTAGTATTACACGCATACCTGAAACCCGATGGCTATCAAACTTTCCAAACTGAAAGTCCAGTTTTGGTCGGTACTGATAATAGCAAAGAGAATTCCAAAACATTCTTGAAGTAAATACTCTAATGTGACTTATTGCCTGTTTACAAAAAATTAACATTTTACGTATTTTCATCTCTTTTCTTCAATCGTGTGGTTCTCTAAATATTAATCCGCCCAAGTCTATATCTTCAGATATCATCCGTCCTTTGTTCTTAATACCTGTCTGAAGATAATGGAAAGTACTTGCCAGTAGCTACTTATCTTAAATAAAACTTATATGCAGGGATGTAGTGATGTGGGAACACATGTGAACGGCATTCCCTTACTTTTTTGCGTTTTCTCTTACCTTTTTGCGCTCGCCATTGTCCACCACCCGTCGCATCTGAATAACATGCATTCACTCACTTCTTTATTGCTTTCTCTACTTCTTTATTTAGCACTACACCAATGCTTATATGTATGCATTAATGGAACATATATTAAATCTGCTTGTAAGTATGAGAACTATTGTAGTTGTGTTATGCTTTTCCGCTAGTGCGTGAGAAAGCACTTTCCGCAAATTAAGAGTTTTATTCGAATTAAGGGAAGAAAAATTTTTTTTTAACAAAATTACAAACAGATTAGGTAAGATATTCGAGCAGTTGCATACTTTACAGGAAGGCACTTCGTTCAGTTCCGTTAAATATTACGGTTGCCACTAATCATAAACGTTAAACTAAGTACAGCGCAACAAGCTTAGGGACGGTGAATAGGACATGCGTATATGTGACTACTCGACAGAGTCATCTTCGCAAGCCAAGGTTTCGATATGTTAACCTGTGTACACATTGGAACCTTGGCTAGCGAAGATGTAGCAGAGTCGACCCATTAATGAAAACGGATTACCCAAATCAGCCCATTGCATACTTTGCCTATCAGTACTCCATTTATATAACAGTAATGTGGATGTAATGTCCTTGGACAACAATGATTTCATATTTTTTTCTAAAAATATCTTTGTATGTATTTTTATGTTCAGTTCATCTGTGTATGATTGTTAATATCCACTTAAAATACAAGTTATACAGGTCATTTCAGTAATGGTTTTAATTTTCTAGAACTTGATTGCACATACCTTTAAATGGCGATTATTCGCTTTATTTCGAGCCGCATTGTATTCATATTCCTTGGCAGATCATTGTACACACTTCTCGAGAAATACGCATGGCAATATCAATGCTGAAGTACGTGGGCATTTTTGGGCTAGGTCAACCTAACGGTATGGTCCAATACCAACAGGATTGTATGTACCTATCTGTGATGTCACAATGAGATCTACACGTGTTGGAAGAAAAAATACAACTACCCAGATATTCCTTATGATAGATCTGACATCTTTTCTTGAACCAGATTAGTACGTGGTAACCATTGCAAAAGTCCATAGCAAGCAATAATTTTTGTCTTGAAGTTTTGCGATGACATTTATGATGCAGAGCATCCAACAATCAGAACTGAATTAAGTTGGTTAAGATTTATTACTATTAAATTGTAGAACAACAATGAATATTTCACTTAATATGAGTAAATGGGCCTACATAACCACTTCGCCATACACTTTAATTTATGATTCCTTAGTGTTGTAAGATTGAATAAGCAATAAGGGATACGGCGCAATATGTTGAAATCACAAGAAGACGTTAATTAAATTCCCCTTGCAAAAAGGCGTAATATTTTAAAAGCATTTCATAACAGACAATAACGTGCACCCATATTTAAAATTTCCTGGATCCGCGCCTGTTAAAATTAAAGGAAAATATCATTTATTGCGGTATTTATTAATTCTACTTGATTAATCCTTTACCAGGTGATAATACTATAAAACAAGCAAGTGCTAATAAAAACTGTAACAATATTTTTAAATAGTGAACATAACCCACCAAACGTTATGCTTTGATCATACAAGAAAGACAAAAGCTTTGAATTCTATTTGATCAGAGGCTGAAATTCAAGTAAGTATTAAAATAGTTTTGTCTACATTTTCAGTTTCAAAATCATTCTTTTCTTATAATTGAGCAAAAGATATCGTAACTGTCAATGTGAACAAAATGTGGGTTATAATAAATTGTTGTAAGATACCTGTATTACGAACTCTGTGTGTGTGTGTGTGTGTGTGTGTGTGTGTGTGTTAAGCTTTGAATTTTTTCAGATATGTTGTATGACATAAGAATATATCGAAACTGCAGTCACAGGCAAGTGGATATATTTCTTACTTCTCAAATAGATTATAGGTTGTGGACACTAAATGACCCTTTTTCTTACACCCTACTTGCTGAATACACACACTGTATTTCCAAGCAAAAATGTATAGACTAACAGTAATTACATACATCCAATTTTATATGAAAAGCTCATTAATTTACAATACTTTCAAATTCTCTATTTTGATGCTTTCATTACAAGAAATTAGTGAATCAAAAATCGAACTTTAATATGTCAATTTAAGCATATATTTTAACAAAACGAAGATTCAGGTTCTTTCTAACACATGGACTAGATGATTAATAATCATTTGGATATTTTTAACAAGAAAATACTAAACGATATTGTTCTTTTTTCTCTTGATTTCTACTTGAACAGAATTTCAAATGTAAACAAAATTACAATTCGCTGCCACAGTTATAATAAAGTCTCAACAACATTGTAAAAAGATGTAATTCTTCTAAATCTGAGTCCTAGTCTAAACAGATGCTGTTCTCGATGATACGTCTACCTTCATGCTGCAAATGCTCTCTCTCTCTCTCTCTCTCTCTCTCTCTCTCTCTCATGTTTGATGTGACTTTGCACACAAGCTTCGTCTGGGAACTCATTGTCAAACATTGTCCAAAATATTGCTGTCAACCTCAAATAGCTCTACCGTCGCTACTTACGGTACTCCCCATAATCCTTCGTGGCGAAAGCGGCCAGTTTGACTGCGTTTCTTAAAATTAAAAACTTGTTGACTTTTTTTGAAGTTACATGCAACAGTTTAAAATGTATAGCAATAAATAAATCCCCGATTTTGGGTGTGCAATACTGAAATACAGATTGAATATCTATATCGAACGTTAGATCAGACATGTAAGATTATATGGGTATGTAATAAATTACCAGCTAGATTAAATGGATTACTTTTTATCATTTATGGTTCCAGGCTCATTGTGACCAAATATTTTATATTTTATATTTTTATATTTTATATTTTATTAGTCTTCAAGAATCCTTTAGAGAATGGGATATGAAGGCTACTAAATTAGCCATATAGGGTGGATCTCTATGGTTAATTTCTTGCATCAGAATTTTCCCATTTAAACTAAGACCTGTACTTTACACAGATGTAATATAGCGTATCAGTCGCTTCAGTAACATGCTTCGAAGGTAATTAAATATAAAGCTTTTATAGTGACTGATTCAAATCAATCTGAAGCCATCTCTCACATTTTCTATCAAACGTATCCTTCATTTTTTATGAATGTTTAAGTTACGTTATCTCGTTTCTTCGTCCAATATTTTAAATCACATAAAACAAAAACCAATTTTTTTTTATTTCATGGTGCTTGGAAACCATCAATTTAAAGATCTAACGAACATTGATTCTTCTATGAAAATAATAGTATCGTTTTCCCAATCACTGTATTAAAGTAACGACAAAAAATTCATTTTCAAAGGAAAAACGACAAAAATAAAAATTCATTGTAGTATTTTTTCCAGATTATCCCCATCGTGTGACAGCCCGAGGGGAATGTTTTGAAACAGTGTTAGAGAACAATAGCCAGTTGATAAGTATTAGCAATGATAGCGCTTCACCTGCACTTGATGGAGATGCCCCCTCTCTGGTCAGATTACGCACCCCACAGCCGTCCACAGATCAGCCGATTTCTTGGTTTCAAGTCTGTGAATCATCAAATTTGCTGCCTTATCATGGTATTACTGGAAATCCTACTAATATCAACAACAATGATGTAAAATTCACATCTTTAAGCCAGCAACTCTTACGTCCTTCCACTCCTGACGTACCTTCGCCTATAAGACGAAATTCATCATCCGTCTTTAATGATAATGTCTTGTTCGGAAATGGTTCAGAGCATTTTGATAGCGGAGACAATCAAGCATCTCGTCCAGTAAGACAATCCTTCTTGCCTAATGTTTTCTCTACAACATATGAGTATGTTTCTCCTACGACCCCTCAATTGTATGCTTTCTCCGGCCAGGATGTATCATTCTCAGGACCTTATGTACTGCCACCAGCTTCCCATTCTCCACAAGTTGCTCAAACCGCCAGAATAATTCCTCCCAACAACACAATGATTCCATTCTATAGGGCGCCTTTATCACACCGGAGTGTATCATGCCTTCCACAAAGTGCCCATATTTCTGGACCTACAGTTTCTTTGGGACCACATGACCCACTCATAAGATTTGATGTACCTTCCACTAACTGGGATCAGTTTCGCCCTCCATATAGCATGCCGGCATCTAGTCTTCCCTTCAATCAAGGTGTCCCATACCCATGGCAATCAAACGCATATATAGGACCTCAAGCATCCTCTACATCTGATGAACAATATCAGCGGCAAAGAACAAGTGCCCTTTCGAATCCACATTCTGCTGAACGTGGTGTTGTTTCTCAGAATGCAGGAACAGTTTTTATTTCTCAACAAGACCAACTTTCAAGATCGTGCCTTACCACAACGGGACATAACACTCGTTGCCTGGACAACAAGCATCAACCTGCCGATGAACAGGTTTGTCAGGTTGATTACTGAAGTCTTATACATGTAGTAGCATTTATTGAGCATACAATTTGGAATTAGTTATGTCCGTTCTAATATTCTGTATTTCTTCTGTCTTTGTTTCTGCGCTTTAACTCCTCAACACGGAAGTAGATTTTAATGGCTTTCTAGCTCAGATAGGGTTTTTAATATTGATATTAGTCCATATATTATACATTTGTAAACACGCTATGCCATAAGTGAACATCTAATGACATATGACTATCAACTATGCCATTGCATCAAACAAGACGAGGCAATTTATTTGTTTATTTTGCAGGTTATAGTGGCCACTGATGACTATGGACGTAGGTATAAACTCCATCAACGACAAGTTTTCAAATCTGAATTAGCCCAGTATGGAGCACGACTTCAAACCTTTGTAAATTGGCCTGGTGGTTCCTATATCACACCACAAGAAGCAGCTAGCGCTGGGTTTTATTTAGGTAAGGCATACAAAAGGAAAATCATTAGGAGAGACAAAATACCACATATTCATACTGACCATGGTCTTTGTTTTTGCCATACCAAGACAAGACACTAATTAGCTGCAGCAGCTACAGTGAACTGATTCAATGTTGCCTTTTTCAAAAATTAGTTAAAACAAATAAAGTACACTGAGAGCTGCCTCATATTGCAGGGGCATCCTTGGTAGTGTTCCTGCTCATTTCAGTTTTTTAAAAAAAGCAAGCAGTTTATTAAAAGCAACATCCAATACAAATATATGCAGGAACTTTTAGTTATTTTTCCCACAGGCGTTTATCACATGTTACAATCAGTCATGGTCTCAGCTAGCATTTTCTAGCTAAAGTTATGTTTTGTTTTGGTTTTTTTTTTAAAAAAAAATTTAAATATGAGCACTCCAGGATTGACACACTGTATGTAGCCTGTATGTTAGCCTGTATTAATTCATTTCACACTTTCTTTTAAACATTTTGTAAACATGCTGGCTGCACCCAATGAGCTCATATAATTTATTAAGCATATTTGAGATTATAATAAGATCCTGTACTGGTAAATATACTAATATCTGAAAATAAAAAGTATAAATTTCAAGTAAAATATTTTTTATTTTACTTCATTTAGGGTTATAATTTGTGTTCCGCAAAGCTATCCTGTTGATGATTCCAAGTTAATTGTTTTTTAACAAGATTCATTTACATCTCATTTTTTTCCTTTTGTGCCTTGAATAATGCCTCAGCCACATTTAATAGTTTTAACTATTTTTCCTGCACAGAGTGGTGGAGAATAATTTTTAAAAATTTGTGATCAATACAAAACCAGCTCCTCAGTTGAAAACATTTATGCTTTATCCTCAATGTTGTAAGTGGCAAAATATTCATTTTCTTCTTACTGATTTATTAGATAAAATGAAAGATGACAAGGGAAAATTTAAATACATGCATTCTTTTAAAAAGTTTGTTCTTTCAAGTAAGTATGCTTTGACAGTAAATGAATTGATAGAGAGATGTGTTGTAATCTGTAAACAGCCGATCTCTTTTCACCGTGATCTATTTTACATCATAATTAATCGAAAATATAAGCATTTTATGACCTAATAAACACACTTGATGTAATGTTGTAACCTAGTTTGTTCTGTTACATATCTAGTGTTATGCAGGGCTTTCCTTATCAGCCAGAAGCCGGGTGATTTACCTGGCTACTTTACTTTACACGCGACTATTTTATACAAGAAAACAAAAACTGCATCTTCATTGAAGGAGATCACCCAAATCCAACTTTGAATCTAATGGTAGGCCCTGGTTATGTATATCTATATTGTGTATTTAGCTTTTGTCCATAATTATAGATTATACTTTAAGATAATGTAAACATGTTGAAATGTCCTTTTGACCTTTGAAGGTTCTGGAAGGCGTACTAGCTTTGTCTTGTTTGTAAGTAATAAATAAGATGTTTACTGATATTTGAGTTCAAGGCATAGACTTCGAATGTCCACGAAGAGAACTTGTTTATAAATTTGAACAGAAAATGACCCACATCCTAGTCAATTTATCGTGTCTTAGGTTTTCATATAGGGTTTTGAAGTAAACAAAATTCTTCATTCCTACTCTAAGTTCAGTCTCTAAAATCATTGTTGGCTGTGTTCAGATATAATTTGAGAGTCCTTTATTTGAAAATTATTCATTGGAATTACAAAGTGCTTATTGACATTTTGTACAAAATCATTATTTTGGGAAAATGTGAAATCATTCAAGGACGTTCTAGATTATATCATTGTGATACACCAAGACTATTGGCACATCATTTCATCCAAGACTATTGACACATCAGCACATTATATATTGGATTTCATTTGAAACACTCTTTAGTTTTGGACTTGTGATAGAACTTTTAGGATTATTTGGGGTTTAATTCACAATACTGTGTGTTCCTTTTATATTTTCACTTTGTATTCTAGGGAAATAAATTATTTGTAGAATTTTACACAACTTGTCGGTTTTTCTTATTTTATTTAGTTTAAGACCACAGAGTAGTAACAACGGAAATATCACTGAAAACTTTTGATACTGGATTATCTTCATTTTGTATTGCAGGAGATGAGGGTTATACAAGATGTTTTGCATGCAGCGGAGGATTGGATCATTGGCAACCTGGCGATAATGCTTTTAAAGAGCACGCCAAATTTTACCAAACCTGCCCCTATGTGAATGCAGTAGTAATGGAACAATATCTGGAGGTTAGAATCCTTTAGTCGCGAGTTAAGGAAACTACCAAAATTTTAATTGACCTTGAGCAGGGTCAATGCAGTTTAGGAACTACTTAAGTCAAGCCAGAATGATTGGGCCTCGATTGTCAAGTGTATTAACTTCTACTCTATGAGACTTGATCTTTTGACATGAACTCAATTAAGAAACCATATCACGCTCTTCTACTAGAGAAAATGTTGGACCTTATGAATGAAATGCAGTTTATATAACAAATTTTCATGCTATATTTAAAGTATTTTTGCTTCACCTTTACGTTTTATTTTATATATATTTTTTACACTTTTCAAATGCTTACCTATTATCTTCATGTTTACATTTGATTGAAAGGGTTTGACTTCCTAAAGTTTGGTGTGCAGTTATTTATTATAAAATTTTTAGAACTTTATGGCACCTCACAGAAATTATTGTGCTGATGTGCGATACATACATACACGCATGCATGCACGCATGCATGCACATAAACACATATGTACGTACGTGAATGCGTAAGTACATACATACATACATACATACATACATACATACATACATACATATACTTTGTCCTAGATGTCATTCATTTATCATATAAGCAGTCCCCTTTTCGGGTTCCCTTAACATAGAAAATTAAGTGATAAGTTTATGTTGCACAGCCACTTATTTCCAGGATGAAATTTTTGCCCTGTTCAAAACACACTGAATTCTCTTTCAGAGTGCAGGTGGACGTCAGGGAGGAGAAGGAAAAGGCGTTGACCCAGGAAGAAACCCCCCAGGTATATAGGTTTAAGGAATGAATCAGATTTGCATGTTCCTGAAGTTTTCATGACCTTTTGCTTCTATTTTGTGTCTAACAAGATATGCCAAGGACGGAAGGAAGCAAATGGTCTTATGTGCCTCACAAGAGTAAATCTGAAATTTCTTAGCATGTCATGTTTTGTTTCCTGAGTAGACAACATGAGACTACTGTCTGTATATTGGTACAGATGTCACTGTATTTAATGTAGCTTACTACAAGTAATGCACTTATTTGGTCATTAGATGTGTCCTGAACATACAAAATACGTTGAATTATGCATAGATTGAAATTTTATGTTAAAAAATAGATGAAATTATGTTTGTATTTAAAAATTGTCAAAGACTTAAATGAGTTAAACAAATTAATGCTGCAAATTTATATTCAATGAGATCATACCGGATGTATATCATGCTGACTCTTTAACTATGATTTAAGAAACATGCATTACAAACCAAAATGCATAAAAAGCCAGGTTAACATATCTTTATTCTCTTCATGCTGATCCATATTAACGACAATGATATAGAGATATATATGGCGCAGACAAACGTCAAAAGGAGAATCCCCAAAGCTTTCTTTCCAAAAGCTTCATAACAAATCCATCCATACTGGTACATATAGGTCAGTCATCTTGAAGCTTCTCAAATGCTTGGGATGAGAAAGCTCATTTCTGTTTAGCATTGCAAATGCAGTGCAATAAACATACTCAGTACTTCGTTTCGACAGGTTATATTAAAAAAACAAAGGTCCATAAACAAAGGCACATACTGTAACTAAATTTTACATTCCAAAACTGACTCGTCTATTTATGTTTACATTATTTAACCTGTGAGGTCATATACATGCTTTTACTGTTGGATTCGAAGGATATTTCCCTCAAAGGGGAGGGTGTGCGAGGATTTGGAAGATTTAAATACCCTATGTCAGTAGGGTATGTGTGAACTAAGCCTACTAGAACACCAAGATATATAAACAGGGGAATAATGTTGTCACCATAAATCCCATCCCTTTTGTTTCTGGCATCAAATTACCATGCGAAAAACAATGAAAAGCAATTGTGCTTGTCATTTTTATCCCATGTCAGACAAAGAAAGAGGAAGCCATATATAGAATTTTGCTTGCAAAATATAACCCCATATCATATAGATTTTGTACCCTAGTCCCGACTGTCAGAATAATCAATACTGTACTACCACTTGTATAGTTGAATGTGTGGTGGTGATAAGAATCAGACGAATTATGCTTTACTAGAAACATTGCTGCAGGTATGCAAGAGCCAAAGTTATGAGGTGAATTCGAATTTCAGTTTGATGCTTCACTGCTGACTTTGATATATATATATATATATATATATATATATATATATATATATATATATATATATATATATATATATATATCCTACATTTCAATGGACAATTTTCCTTTCATTTTAAAATCAAAATTATAAATGTATTTTTGAACGTTCAAGTAAAACAAAAGCAAAGAAATTCATATTGAAATACAATTACGATAATTATATGGAGAATTATATGAGTATATGTACTATTATACATCTATGAGAGCATGTTTTTATGCCAGAGTTATCATTCGGGCAGTGATTTACGACATATTTACATATGAAGGACCTGATATTATTTATTAGTAGAGACACCTGTGGCCACTGGTAGTTCACAGAAGAGGACTCCTTTTGATAAAGAACTAAATACATACTGCATGCAACTGATACAGATGGGATTTCACCCAAATCGAGTGAAGCTGGCCGTCCAGATGACTGTGGAAAAGTATCGTAAGTACAGACAGTTAAAAACAACTGTCAAATTCAATCTAAAATGCTTGATGTAAAAAGATTTAAAAGTTACATGTTGAAAGGAGAAGGGGGTCTTATTATCTATGTAATCTGGTTCAGTTTCATTGTCAGATCTATTCTTCACAGAAAATTATAGGTCCTACCCAGCAAACTTTGTACTGAATCCAGTGACTGTTTTATGTGATCCTTGGTAATGAGTTTGTTGTTATATTATATATAGGTTTTTTTTCTATGCTTCAGTGTCTTCTTTATATGCAGAGATTTCATCATTATATGCCGTAGTTTTGACTACATCAGCGGCCGTTTTGTCAGTATATGCGATAATCATTATATGCATTGTTTCGTCATTTTACTCGGTGTTTTCACTCTTGTGTGGGGTAATTTGTTATTATATGCGGTGGTTTTGTCATTACATGCCATAGATATTATTATATGCTGTGGTTTTATCGTATTTGTGTTGCAGACTTTATGCTGTGCAGTTTCATTTATATTCAGTGCTTTTCTCGTTTTCTTTATGGTTGATGGTATATTCCTTATGTGTGGTAGTTACACCTTCTTCTTTAGTAGATTATTCATTGCAGTTGTCAAAGCACTGCTCATCATGATGATGACGTAGTGACCCATAATTCTCCTGAAGCAACCCTCATAATACATTATTGGATATCTGATGCCAGAAATTATGGGCACACAAGGACACACAAAGGCACCCAATTTGAGCTGGCTACATGTATTGAACCGGAAATTGTTGGAGTCTGACGCTCTTCCAGTTGAGCTATGGTGGTTCCCAGTGGTGCCATTGAAATCATATCATGAATACCGTGACTTATGAGGGATTTCTTACTTGTTATTTCTCACTAAGTATTTCTACTTCTTAACTTTTGTTACAGTTTTCTTACTACTTATTATCCCTGCGATACACTATATTTGCTTGAGTATTGTTAGGTATCTGTAATTAAATTGCTGCGTGTTAGTTTTAAAATTCTTTTTTATTTTATTTTTGTTTCATTACATTTTATTGTAATGATTATTGCAGGGATTCGAAATTCTTTTTCAGTAATTCTGTTTGTCTAAGACGTAAAACGTATTACATTAGTAATATTTTTAGTTTACCTTGGTCCGCGGTAGTGGAGTAGCTACACGAATACGATTGGCTATTTCCAAGGTCCTTTTTGGCCTACGTGTTAATCTGGATAAACAATGTATTATTTTTATATTTATTTTAGAGTGATAGTCTAATTCTTAGATAGGGCTACCTGCAAATTGGCAAATATCTTGTTACGTATTTCAAATGTTATTAGATCACGTAGTCTGTCTCGCGAGAACGAGATGATAATTCGGGTGAATATATAACCCTTTCTGAGCGCTCGTCAGTCAGTTGTATTTCGGAAACCTAGAAGGCCGGATAGGTTATTTTATTGTTGAAACCAGATTGTTTTTGAAATTCATTTGTGTTTGGAATTTAATAATTTATTCTCTAGAAAACCAAACGAGTGTACTGTTTTGTAAATTCTGGGAGAAAGAAATTCAGTGGAAATTTATTCTGGAATTATTCGGAAACATAAATTGTGATTCAATTGAGGAATTGTTGCTAGTTGTACATGGACCACATCTGACGTCATCGCCTTCCATATTGGAACGTCGTCGAGATTCGAACTTGGATTCTAATAGAACTATTTAGTGATAGGACTTGTATTTTCATTCTTAGGATTAAATTTTGGATTATATTCACAAACTGTAAGTCCTATTTTCCAATTTTTACATTGTTTTCTAGGGAAATAAATTATTTTGTTAAAATATACAAAGCTTGTTGTCTTCACTCTTTTCTCTTGTTATTATTGTACGAGCCTACACGTAACAGTATAATGTCAATGAACTCTGGCGGCCCCGAGTGACTGAGTGGTCTAAAGCGCTCACCGTTCCAAATCATTGCCATCTGACCTCTGTCTGCGTGGATTCGAGTCTCAAACTCGGCTAACATGGGTACTAGAGAAAGCCTGCCAGTAGCTTCTCATGGGTCGGTGGTTCTTCCCGGGATTTTCCAGGGTTCTTCCTCCACCAGTTATACTGGCCACCATGTATAGCCTATCTTGTGCTGAAAAATGGCGTTAAACGCTACAACAGCAACATTATTGAACTCCTACATCCTCAAAGTTAGACACATAAAACCGAGTCAGTGATCTTCCTGTAGCTGTAGATTGTTGCAAACACTTTCAGAATTTTTGTCTTAGCCCTTTTAAGGGAGGGAGGTGGGGATATGGGTTATTTCTATTTTAAATTCAAATAACTCCGAGTTGCTTGCCTAACATGTTCCAAAATGACTTGTTTGATAGTCACTCAAGCGTCAACACTTTTCAGGCAGTACCTCTGGGTCATGCACCAGGATTTTTTCTATCTGCTACCAACCTTTGTCCTGTCATCATAAAATATAATCTTTAGAGATTCTGGCTCTGTTACTAAAATTGATGCGCAAAAGTCTCATGCGATAATTGCTCTTGCCGTTAAGGTTTGTATAGCCATATATTTTTGCACTTGAGCGGAGACCTTATAAAGATGCCAAAAGTAAATCATATCTTTTTCCTTTTATTATACAGGATACACGTGCCACCCCTTTATGACTGTGGGACCCACCATTTCATTTTTTTGAGGTGGGGTGGGTGGGGGTGGAGATGCAGTTGCTCAGTTGGTAGAGCGTCAGATTTGTAATCTAAGGGTCGTGGGTGCGATACCTTCACAGGCCACAGCTTGGGACTGCTGCCTTGGTGTGTCGTTGGGAAATGCACTTAGCTTCCACTTTCTTGGCATGATATAGCCATCAACATTTATAACATGCCGTTAACACCCCACCCCATCCCAGCATTTTTGAACAACATTAATATATAAGCAACCAGCTGAAATTGGAGTATTTTAAAGAAAATACTTTCGAAAGTTATTTTTAAACCCTAATTCAAACCTTTGGATAGATAGCAGTTTGAGTAATTCATTAGAAATGTGTTACAAGCGGAAATTAAGAAATAAAGGACAGTATACACTTGAATTACAGAAGGCAAAATAAGATGAAACTTATTTATATTTAAAAGAAAAGGAAACGAAAAGATAATAAATTAAAAAATGGGTATAGTTGGGCCCGAACAGCTATTGTCCAATGCTTATTACTAAATTATTTATATATAAAATTAACTGCTAATTTCCCACTATTTCATTATATCGTGTGTACATATGTTGCAGCTGACATATAGTGGATATGATATACCGGTAACCATAACAAATACTCTTACAAACACTATAATTTATGGCTAATTTGGGGGCCAAAATCGCCCCTTATCAAACTTGTCCTTTCAAATATTTTGTTGTATATCTCAAATATCTGAGAAATGGCATGTGTATCAATGAATCAAGTGTCAACACATCGGACTTGAACCCATGGGCCATCCCGTATCCCATGTGAAAAGGACCAAACGGTAAGTAGTTTAGATATTGACAGTGCACACCACTCATATTTTTATAAATAGCAAAAACAAAATTGAATTTTTAAATTACTGGACTAGTTATGAAAATTTCAGAGACATTAAGAAACAATTACTAGACTATTCATCGTCTGTGTTGTACCATTTCGTACCATTTCGTACATGGATACAATATTTCTGCACAAATTATTTTTGGTTTAATTTTCAAATTCTGTATAGGGATTGGAGAACATTTGACTACTCATCTTTATGCATTAGACATATAACAACATTTAATGACCTTAAATTTATGAATCATTAAAATACTAGACCACTCCAACCATGAAGACAATTAAACAATGTTCAATAAAACTTTGAAACACGTAGACATAAATAGTGGTTGAAAGAAATAGGTCGCAAAGTTGTAATTCCGGCACCAACCATTGTTAAACTACTCTAAAATTACTGGAACAGTCAGACTTTAGTATTTCACAAATTTAAAAAGAGAAAAGTACTGGACCAGTCATACTGAAGCCAATTAACAAACACTAATTAGAAATCTGTCTATTCATAAACAATAGTACTGTCTGTATGCATGTGCTCTACTCAAAGACTAGTCCACTCCCATTATCTGCAAACAGGCAGAACCGCTATGGGAACCAAAGTAGCCCCATCATATGTGTGTATTTTTATGGGTGATCTAGAATGGAAATGCTAAATTCAGCACCATATAAAACTTTTATTTTTCTAAGAATTATAGATGACATTTTTATGATATAGACTAGTTCTGAGTGGGAATTAAATACATTCCATAAACACTGTAACAGCTACCGTAATACTATTAAGTTTAAAATGGAATATTCTAAGGAAAAAATCACATTCCTTGATACTACAGTTATTCGTGAAAATGATATTATATTATTCAGTTTATACTGTAAACCTACAGAGAAGCATTGTTATCTACATTATGATTCCTACCATCCATATCATTATAAAAATTCAGGTCCGTACAGTCAACTATTATGAATTAGACGAATATGTGTACTGAGCAGTAGGATTTTGAGAAACATGCATCCAATCTCATCCATTTCTATGAAAGAAGAGTCTATCTGACTGCAACATTAATAGAAGCTTGTTCTGAAACAAGCCTGATAAACCGTTCATTACTATTGAAACCGTCTCAGAAGGATATCAAAACCAGCCATTTAATACTTGGGGGAGGGGGGGGCACCAATCAGATGCCCCCCCCCCCACTTAGCCATAAAAAGGAAAAGTGTTTTATTTGTTTGTGTTTCTCCCTAAGGTGTGTTGCATTGTTTTTACTTTAATAAACAGAATTTGAATAAAAAATTTATTTATAAGCAAATTTTTGATGGGATGTTTATTTCCCTAGTGTATCTAAAGGTTTGTTCATCCGATCAAATTTCAATCATTTGTTCGGAATTCTTCTCCTTTTAAATTTTCAGTGACCTTTGCCAAGGGTTCCTACGTCCTGTGTTTGCTATTTGTGTGATGCTATATTGTGTGATTGCTATAGATTTTTGTGTGAGGACGGCATTAAATCAAATCTGTACCCAAGTTTTCTACAATATTAAATTTGATTTGATTTATTTAAAAAAATTTCTCTTTAAAATTTTCATTTTGAATGAGAGACGGTTGTACTTCGTAAAAATAAAATAAAACCTATTGTTTTTTATGTGTGCTTGGGTGAGACATGTCTCATTTTTTTCCTTATTGGGAATGAGGAGGATGCATCCTGGTTAAGGAGCCACATATTATTTATTGTTTTTATGCTTCTCTTAACTTTTTTGGATGTATCCCTGTTTCCCTATTTTACATGCTAGTTTTGTCTTTTTACACCAAACAAGGCCACAAAATCAGCCCTCATTTAGTGTAGAAATTATTAATACTATCATGCAAAAGGTCCAAAATTCCAAAAATTTTAAAATAATAAAAAATTTTGTTAGTACCTATTGATTAGAAAGGGTCACCCTTTGTTAGTTAAGTCAGTCCTATTTCCCCGTATATCTGTTATGTATGTCAATTTCCTACACATGGAATTTTCTGAGGCTCTTTCACAGGCCTGTCCACTTCATGTAGCGCCTTGTGACTTAGCCCTGTGACGTCAATATGTCTCATACTTCTTCCATGTGTAGGTTCCCTGTTCCCAGTAATTTATAGCTGAATGAGAAAAAAGAATGAAAAAATGTATTATTATGTTAAATGCTAGTAGATAGGGGTTCCCCGTATCTTTCTTATTGGTTACTTTGTTATGTTATAGATACCAAAGGAATATGTAGTTCTATTTCCAATACATAACACTTAACATTATGTCAAATTTGTTTACCTGAGGTGAGAGATGAGACAGAGGCTCCAGCCCGTGCTTAGGCTGGTACGCACCCCTACTTGGGCCGTAATCCGAAGCCTCCACCCCATCTCACCCCCTTGGCGAGTAAAAATCAAAACTACGAGATTTTCTGTGCGACAGGCTATTTGTTTATAACAATCACCTGCCCACAGGTCATCATTGTTGCTACTACAAACTTTATAATTTCCATTAGCGTTGCTTTATCAAAGTTTTTGTCAAGGTATAATAGCATATTCCTTTGGTATCTTTCTTCCTTTAAAATTAGTGAAACTATTTTACGTCTATCTTGTTCTCAATTTTCACACCGTGTTATTACATGCAATTTAGTAAAACTAGATTTTTTACACATTGGACATTTGGGTATTATTTTTTATCATATTTCTTCTTTTTCTACATCGCCTGTCAGCCAGACGTTATGTAAATATTTAAACATTAGACTCTGTAATTTTAAAGATTTAATACTTGTCCTGTTTGTCGATGTCTTTTCCCAATTTACCCCCCAGTTTTCATTTTCTACTTTACTTCTCTTATTTTTGGTTTGATCTTCTCTTATCCAATTGTATGTTTCGTTATTGTCTAACATCCATAACTCTTTTCTGTCTCTATATTTATATAGTAAGTCTTTAATGTATCTAAATTTTCTTGCTACTATTATATTCTTGGATAAAGAATTATTTTTATATATGTCCTCTCTATTTCTGATTAAAAACACAAACCAGTAAATATACAATGCTTCCCAAGGTATACTTGGTTTTGACTTAATTAGTTTAAATCGATTAATTATATTGGTTTCTTTTACTAATTTTGGGCTGGGTATTGCTAGACCCCCTCTTTTATTTGCTCTATATAGTGTTTCTTTTTCAATATAATGTATTTTGTAACCCCAAATATATTTAATAATCTCGTTATCGATTTTTTCAAGTTTTTTATTTTCAAGATATGATGGTAGTTCATATTAGAGTAAAAATATGTTTTGGCCACTTGGGCCTGCTCCATAATGCACAATGGCGTTTGCCATTTAATACCAGTTCCATTTACATATGAAAAAGATAATTATTTTCTCCAGCGTGCAATTAGAATTCTCTGACCATTGTCAAATTGACTCTTCCAGAGATCTTCCAAAATCAACCAATTTTTGCAAAGAGGACTGGTTCTAAATTAAGCAATCAACTAATAAAAGCTAAGTTTTCAAGTAAGCATCCAGGCCAAAGGGGTAAAACATTCACAAACAAAGTACTGGATTGCGAGGCTGTTAATTGCAGTTTCCGCATGAAAATGGATAAATCTAAAATATTTAGAAGTACATTTACTAACCTCAAATATAAATCAAAATTAAGAGGACATTGTACCACATGAAATGTCTTCTACTGAGTTGCCCTGTTTGTGGCAATAAATACAC
This sequence comes from Megalonaias nervosa, assembly GCA_016617855.1. Taxonomy (NCBI): domain Eukaryota; kingdom Metazoa; phylum Mollusca; class Bivalvia; order Unionida; family Unionidae; genus Megalonaias; species Megalonaias nervosa. Next base: position 5,818 of record JAECUM010001045.1, on the reverse strand, counting down.
TGGTGAAACTAACAGGGAATTCCAAGTTAGAATGAAAGAACACTTTAGGGATATCTGTAACCAAAAGGATTCCCGTGTCTAAAGATTTTAACGTATCTGACCACAACATTATCAGATAATCAAAATCATAAAATCTAATCCAGAGCTCTCTAGTAGTACCATTTATCAGAAAGAGTGAGAACTTCATTGGATACAGCAATTCAGTGGCATCACTAGGGTTGGTGTCACCCAGTGCAGTAACTCATGGTATCACCCCCTTGGACCTCCTTCCTGCACAAAAATTAAAAAAAAACTTTTATAGACAGTCATGTGCAGTAACTCATGGTATCACCCCCATGAACCCCCTTCCTGAATAAAAATTCAAACTTTTTAACTCATGGTGTCACCCCCATGGACCTCCTTCCTGCACAAAAATTCAAAACTTTTACAGTCATTTTGGTGTCACCCCCTCAGATGGTGTCACTCGGTGCAGTCCGCACCTCTGAACCCCCCTAGTGACGCCACTGCACCAATTACACACTCAACAGCCAGTAGAGATTAACATCTCTGTTTAAATGGGAGTTCAGGCATTTTTAACTTGCTCCCTGTTTTAGAACTATTTCTCAATACTCAATCCTATAACTTGTTGAAATGGTATAAATTTATTAAAAGTAAGTCAATTTAAGTACTGATTTCATTTTTATTTTAGAACTATCCAGATAGGGGTGATCAATCACTTTTATCCACTGTGCATTAGATGGAGCAGCAGTAGAGCTGGACCCTACAACTTTGTAGAGACCTTATTTTTGAAAATTAAGGGTTCCCTGAAAAAAAAATATTTTTGCCTTAATAATGAAAACTTCTTTAATTGACCAGATTTTTTCACAATCTGGTCATATACGTATGTCCTTCAACAGCTCTACTGCTGCTATAAATTAAACAGCCAGTATAGATATTATCAATAATGAGTACTGGAGAACCACACTCAGCTAAATTAGCTCTACTGCTGCTATGATTTTTATCCAAAAATTGTATCAAGTCCGTTGCGATATCTTGACCTAGGATCATGTAAATTTATCGTTACAAAACCAAAGGGAGCGGTTTGTGCTTTTGAAAAGAAATTTTTAAATTTATTCATGTCCATGTCGCCTGAACACTAAGTATAATAAATAGTCTGCAGCGTATGATTATCTACGCCATTAAATACAACTAAAACGTTACAATTATCTCTGATTACTTTTGGAATTTGTGTATATCTCTGTGTAACATAAATCACGTCTGTATTTTTATGTCTACCTCGTGAAAATATTCTAGCTGGATTTGATTGTTTGTCCAGCATAACATCATCATACACTACCAAATTATTAATGAATCCATGAGGGCCAGTGGCCCTGAGATCATCTACGGATGGCGCTTCATCAATATCAGTAATAAAGTCTATGGCATTGTCTTCATGTAACGATTTTGCGTTTTCATTAAAATCTTTAAGTACTTCGTAACATCGCTGATCATCTACAGATGGCGCTACTAAATATAATTTATCCCACTTCAACCATCGCATTATTAGATTAAGCAGTAATTGCGTCTTTCCACTTCCAGATGGGCCTATTATAATCATTCTGATAGAATTTGGTAACGCTGGATGGTGTTTTACTGGTTCTTGTTTTCGTGTCGCAGAAAAATCAATTATATCCATATAATAAATAATATGAGTCTATATTGTGTTCGATGCAGAGCATCTACACCTACTACTGAATTAACGACAGTAACAACAAAAAATAAAAGACGTGCACTTACAGGCAAGTGTGTGAAATGTGGTACCAAGAAATATAAATTTATTCCAACAAAGACAGGTGGTGATATCGCTGCTTCGTTAGGAAAATTACCAGGAACTCCATGGGCTAAATATCCTGGTGAGAAACATTTACCCGGATATAATTATTGTGGCCCAGGAACTCGTCTCGATATCCGACTTGATGATCAAGATCAACCAAGACCCGGAGAGTATCCAGTAAATAAGATTGATCAAGCATGTCACGTTCACGATGTCGCGTATAAAAGTAAGGATTTGCAACACTGACATCTCGCGGATGTGAAATTGATTCACGCGTTAAATTCTATACCTAATAAATCTCTCAGAGAAAAATTAGCTAGTTTTCTAGTAAAAACTGCTATGAAAGGTAAACTGGTGCTAGGGGCTGGGAATTAATTATATAACTATCATAATGGAATCTGTTTATTATTCCTCGAGAGGATTTTGGAGAGGTAAGGCAGCGATTAGTAAACTCGCCGAAGCAGCAAAAGTTTCACGTAATGTCGCTGCATCATGGTTAGCACGACAGGCAATATGGCAAATCTTCCTAAGTCCACCTAAAAGAATTCATTACTCGCATTTTGATGTTAGCGTTCCTAATGAAGTTCATCAAGCAGATATTTTGTTTTTACCACACGATACCATTAAAACACGTGGAGGAAAATCACGCACGTACAAATACGCATTGACTGTTGTTGACATTGCGAGTAGATATAAAGAAGCGGAGCCATTATCAACAAAAACAGCATCTGAAGTTGCATCTGCATTTGAGCGCATTTATCAACGTGGTGGTCTACGATGGCCACGGTTATTACAAGTTGATCCTGGTAAAGAATTTCTTGGAGTAGTATCATCGTTGATGAAGAAACATAACGTTAAAATCAGACGAGGACATACTGAAATTCATCGTGATCAGGCAATCGTTGAACGATTTAATAGAACACTTGCCGAGCGGTTATTCGGATATCAATACGCAAAAGAAATATCTACTGACTTCAAAGATAGATCTCGTGAATGGGTTGCAAGATTACCGAGTGTGATAGCTGCGTTGAATAATGAAATTACTCGTGCAACTTCCATGAAACCTTCTAATGCGATCAAACAAAAATATATACCCCGTAGCAATGGCTACGGACGACATGAATCTTTCTCTCAACCAGTATTAGGTAATGTAACTGTAAGATATTTATATGAACCTGGCGAACTTGAAGGTGGTAAAAAAAAGAGCAACCGATCCTATCTGGAGCGTGACTACACATAAAATTTCTAGCGTGGTAAGATCCACTGGTAGACTTCCAATATACAGACTAGATTCTACAGCCCCTCAACGTGGATTTGTACGTGAACAATTGCAAATAATTCCTGAGGATACGCAATTACCACCAAGCTCAATTTTGTAAACGTCCAGAACCTCGATGTCGATTACACTCAAGGCAGGTCAGCATCACATTATCACGTGTATGACCGAGATCACTATTAATTTTGTCTACGGTAAATTGTCTTGGATTAAAACACTGCCATGACATATTACAGTTGCAACTTGCGCAACGATTATTCTGTTGTTGTTTTAGTTTTATAATAAATTCAACATCAATATCAAAGTCATGATTATTTTTTTTGTCAAACTGCTTATAACCAGATAGTTTTTTTCTTATTACGTCATTATTAAAAGTTTGATCATTATTTTCTATAAAATTCATAATAACCCTATGTAGTTGAGATATTCTCCTGACTCGAGATACGGCGAGATAGACTAAATTTGACCACTCGATCCTATCATCTACAATCCAGATTTTAGTATCAGTTATAGTTAATCCCTGTGACGAGTGAATAGTTATAGCATATCCTAACGTCCACGGCGATTTATTCATACTCAGCGTATTCTCAACGACATTAATATCGACTAAAACAATATCATTCAGTACAAGATTCTGTACCCTTGGTGGAACCAAGGCACCTGGTATTTCAACTTCAATATTCTGTCGTCGAGTATCTGCTGGGCGATAGCACAAAGGTACAGGTAGATCTGAAAACTTTTCTTTATGTAACGTAAATAATTTCCTTTGCAGTTCATCACGAACTATCTTTCTACTCGCGACTATTAAATCAGCGGGATTCCATAAAGTCCAAAATTCATTCATAGAAGTCTCTGGAGTTACTCCTCGCATTATCTCACATTGTACTCTGTCTGGTTGAAGTCTGATTAATTTTTTAAACTCTTTTAGCGGTTCATCGATAGCTCTATGGTCATCATGTATTTCTTCATAATAATTTACGTTATTCTTTAACCATTCATGTGGAGACTCTCCAACAAAAGGTGGTGGTTGACCATGATCGCCGCACATAATCACAGCAGTATTCTTCAATAACAACCAATCAAGAAATGTTTTGAGTGTTTCTAACGACACCGTGCATATCTCGTCCCATATAATATATTTAGGTATATATTTTTCACCCATCCGCGATGGAGTCCACGTGTCTCCACACCATCTGAAGAAACTATGGTATGTACACGATTTTACTCCTCGTTGCTTTATTTCTCTAGCAAGTTTATGTGTAGGTGTCAAAACAATTATATCTGATGTATTATTTATAAATAAATTAATCGCACGAGTTGTTTTACCTGACCCTCCACACCCATTAAGATAAATGGTTTTATGTCTAGATACAGGATCGTACACAGATGGTGCAGATGACTTTAATATTTGATTATTATTTTTGTAATATGTCTCCACAATTTCAACATCTGCAGATTCAGAATAACTAAATATATTTTCTTGTTTTATTCTCCATGTTCCCCATTCACCATTACCGAGTTTTAATAAATCTTTATATTTTTATGTACATAAAATGAATCCGTAGCGACTCTGACGGCGTAACGGGGAAATTTATTTATCATCGATAGTAGGTTTATCGAAACATAAGCTAACATCGAAGATCTTAAATGAGTAAATTGTGGTGACTCGCCATCAAGGTAGCTCACAATGGTACCTAGTTTCGTTTTATCTGATAAATAAGCATTACATCTGTTTATAAACGTATTTTTCTCAGTTGTATCAGCGATTATAAAATCTAGTTCAGCATCGTCCATAATCAATCTTGTACAATGTCGTTTATAATCGTATGAACCACCTTGAGTAAATTTACCGATTATCTTTCTACCGAGATCTTTTGTAAATTTCTCATCGTACTCGTTTCTACATTTATTTACTTTAATAATATGATCTTCATCAATATCAGGGAATTCTTTTCTGGTATCATCGATATTAAATCTGTTCGGTTCTGGTAACCAAATTTGTTTCTGTGAATTATACGATATAATCGCTTCAGTTACTCTCAACGATATTAAAAATTCAGCATCAAGCATATATCGCAATAGTACTATCGGAACCCAACATTTTTCTGAAAAATGTCTTCCAAACCAAGCATAGGTAATCGGATGGAGATTTTCTGCAAATTCGAATAATTCTACATGAGCAAATCCGGTTAAGTCAACATCTGGTAAATATCCGTTTATCGCAACCCTGGTCATGTCATGTGTAGGATGTCCGAATCTCTTAAAGTACTCAGAACATACTCCATATCCAAGAAAACTCCCAGGATAACACGCTACCATATCAACCGAGATAACATCACTATGGTTGTATTTGGTGTTCCATAACCCACCGTGACCATATTCTATACAGCTTTTCTTGACATCTTCAAGGAATTCTGATCGTGTCGTTTTCCATGAATTTTTTCCCTGAGCGAAATGGGCAGCAACCGATGGTACGGTAAAGCAGTTATTCAGTAATTGTCCAACTATGACATCATCAGAGGTATATTTCAATGCAAGATGTTCCATTTCTTCATGAAGAAATTCTGTACGGTAAATATCACCATTAGGCCGTACAAACTGATCGTAATGATCATATTCCGAACTCTGAAATAACCAAACAGACACAGGGTCACTTTTACTTATATTTCTGATAAAATCAAATATATCACCATCATAAAAACTTAACTTTTCTATCTCGTGGAAATATT
>JAECUM010001044.1:0-39294 GCA_016617855.1 Megalonaias nervosa | reverse complement strand
TGCGCCACAAATTCGTTTTGCTCCATTATATAATAATATTATTTGTTTAAATCATTATTCTGAAATCTAGCCAAATAATCTTCTTCGGTCTTTATAGGAGAGTCAGTGTTATTTTTTTTGTCATAATATCGTTTTAGTTCTCTGTATTTTTTTCCGCCACATTTTAGACACAGTTGAGTTTTTCATCTTACTCCAACACCGCATTTCACACACGGTATTGATCCTGTACTTCCATTTTTGATACTTTGTGCATGATTTCCGCAGTATTTGTTCACACAAGATTTATTACAAGTAGAAGTATATCCAATTTTGAGCCAAGCACATTTGTTTTGTGTTTCAAGCATTATATATACTAAAACTTTAATTTAAATATTTGTTTTAATTATATGGAGGAATTATCCGTTATTGAACCTTCCCCTGCTAGATTCGATCTTGACAAACTATCAGAATATAAACTGAGTGTTTTGATGCAGGATCTGGCATTAACGGATGAGGATGTAACCGAACGTATTCGTCAAGCAAAAAAGGAATTTTGTGACGATGGTGCTGCTCATGTATGGTCAACATTCAGAGTTGGAAATGTTACTAATATGATGAATGACAAACGAGGAAAAGTAATTATTAATCACCTTGATAATCAAAAATATTTTATTTTAATAAAATTTATTGTAAATACAGAAGAAGATATTTGGATTGTTCGTGATAAGCGTGATCCAGTCCGTGTGCAGTCCGGAGGTAGTATTGTTCTCTTAAATAATAAATCTAAACCCGGAATACTAACCGGTGTTGACAAATTATATTATGAACGTACATATCCAGTTACTGCAGTTGTATATGCAATATATCCGCTTAATAATAAACCTGACGTCGGGGATCTAAAACCTATGAGATTGTCAAAGTCAAGAATAAATTGTGTAGCTGAACGAGTTACAGAACATTTTACAAACGCGATACGTGGTAATGGTTTAACTGATTTAAGACGTAAAAAAATAAATGCATGGGCAGAGTCGGTTAAAGATACCGGAGCGTCTATCAGCGACGTTGCTGAACTAGAGAAGAAATTAAGATTTCCAATAGCAGTAAAAACATTAACCGGAGAGATTTTGTACAAACCGAAATATATAAAAAATGGAACTCCGATAGATATTATTGATCATAACGCGCACGCATGGACCTCAGCAGTAACAATATTTCCACGAGATAAAACGGTTAAATTTTATGACGGTGATATCTTTGATTTTATTAAAAATATTAGTAAAACCGATCCTGTTTCTGTTTGGTTATTTCAGAGTTCTGAGTATAATCATTATGATCAATTTATACGACCTAATGGTGATATTTATCGTATAGAATCTCTCCATGAGGAAATGGAACATCTTGCGCTGAAATATACTTCAGACGATGTCAAAGTTAGACAATTATTAAATAATTGTTTTACAGTTCCATCTGTAGCGGCTCATTTCGCTCAGGAGAAAAATTTATGGAAACCAACACGATGGGTATTCCTTGAAGATGTCAAGAAAAGCTGCGTAGAATATGGTCACGGTGGATTATGGAACACCGAATACAACCATAGTGATGTTATCTCGGTTGATATGGTAGCGTGTTATCCTGGAAGTTTTCTTGGATATGGAGTATGTTCTAAATACTTTAAGAGATTCGGACATCCTACACATGACATGACCAGGGTTGCGATAAACGGACCCTTACCAGATTTTGACTTAACAGGATTTGCTCACGTGGAATCATTCAAGTTTAGAGAAGATCTCCATCCGATTATTTATATTTGGTTCGGAAAACATTTTTCAGAGCGACGTTGGGTTCCGATAGTACTATTGCGATATATGCTTGATGCTGGATTTTTAATATCGTTGAGAGTAACTGAAGCGATTATATCGTATAATTCACAGAAGCAAGTTTGGTTACCAGAACCGAATAGATTTAATATCGATGATACCAGAAAAGAATTCCCTGATATTGATGAAGATCATATTATTAAAATAAATAAATGCAGGAACGAGTACGATGAAAAACTTGCAAAAGATCTCGGTAGAAAGATAATCGGTAAATTTACTCAAGGAGGATCACATGATCATAAACGAACGTGTACAAGATTGATTATGGACGATGCTGAACTAGATTTTATAATCGCTGATACAACGGAGAAAAATACGTTTATAAACAGATGTAGTGCTTATTTATCAGATGGAACAAAACTAGGTACTATTGTGAGCTATCTTGATGGCGAATCACCGCAGTTTACTCATTTAAGATCTTCGATGTTAGCGTATGTTTTGATAAATCTACTATCGATGATAAATAAATTTCCTCGTTACGCTGTCAGAGTCGCTACGGATTCATTTTATGTACACAAAAAATATAAAGATTTGTTAAAACCGCTACTTGGTAATGGTGAATGGGGAACATGGAGAATAAAACAGGAAAATATACTTAGTTATTCTGAATCTGCAGATGTTGAAATTGTGGAGACATATTACAAAAATAATAATCAAATATTAAAATCATCTGCACCATCTGTGTACGATCCTGTATCTAGATATAAAACCGTTTATCTTAATGGGTGTGGAGGGTCAGGTAAAACAACTCGTACGATTAACTTATTTATAAATAATACATCAGATATGATTGTTTTAACACCGACACACAAACTTGCCAGAGAAATAAAGCAACGAGGAGTAAAATCGTGTATTTATCACAGTTTCTTTAGATGGTGTGGAGACACATAGACTCCTGAACGAATGGGTGAGAAATATATACCTAAAATTATCATTTGGGACGAGATACGCACGGTGTCGTTAGAAACACTAAAAACATTTCTTGATTGGTTATTATTGAAGAATACTGCTGTGATTATGTGCGGCGATAATGGTCAACCACCACCCTTTGTTGGACAGTCTCCACATGAATGGCTGAAAACATTTGTAGATTATTATGAAGAAATAAATGATGACCATAGAGCTATTGATGAACCGCTGAAGGAATTTAAAAAGTTAATCAGACTTCAGCCAGACAGAGTACAATGTGAGATAATGCGAGGAGTAATTCCAGAAACTTATATGAATGATTTTTGGACTTTATGGAATCCCGCTGATTTGATAGTCGCGAGTAGAAAGATAGTTCGTGATGAACTAAAGGATAAATTATTTACGTTACATAAAGAAAAGTTTTCAGATCTACCGGTACCATTATGTTATCGCCCCTCAGACACTCGACGACAAAATATTGATGTTGAAATTCCTGGTGGTGGAATACAGAATCTTGTCTTGAATGATATCGTGTTGGTTGTTGTTGATGTCGTTGAGAACGCGTTGAATATGGATAAATCGCCATGGACGTTAGGATACGCTATAACGATTCACTCGTCGCAGGGATTAACTATAACTGATACTAAAATCTGGATTATAGATGATCGGATCGAATGGTCAAATTTAGTCTATCTCGCAGTTTCTAGGGTCAGAAGAATATCTCAACTGCGTAGAGTTATTGTAGATTACGTAATAACTGAAGAAATCACTAACAATATCGATATCAATAAAAACTTAGTCAGCTATAAAAAGTGTGACAAAAAAAATAAACGTGATTTTGATCTTGATACTGAATTTATTATAAAACTAAAACAACTACAGAATAATAATTGTGCAAGTTGTAACTCTAATATGTTATGGCAATATTCGAATAATAACCCAAGACAATTTACCGTACATAGAATTAATAGTGATCTTGGTCATACACGTGAAAATGTAATGCTGACCTGTCTTGAGTGTAAACGACGTCGAGGCTCTGGACGTTTACAAAATTGAGCTTGGTGGCAATTGTGTATCTGCAGGAATTATTTGTAATTGTTCACGTACAAATCCACGTTGAGGGGCTGTAGAATCTAGTCTTTATATTGGAGGTCTACCAGTGGATCTAACCACGCTAGAAATTTTATGTGTAGTCACGCTCCAAATAGGATCGGTTGCTCTTTTTTTACCACCTTCAAGTTCGCCAGGTTCATATAAATATCTTACGGTAACACTACCTAATACTGGTTGAGAGAAAGATTCACGTTTTCCGTAGTTACGGGGGATATATATTTTTTTGATCGCATTAGAAGGTTTCATGGAAGTTGCACGAGTAATTTCATTATTCAACGCAGCTATCACACTCGGTAATCTTGCAACCCATTCACGAGATCGCTCACCCGACTTAAGGTCAGTAGATATTTCCTTTGCGTATTGGTATCCGAATAACCGCTCGGCAAGTGTTCTATTAAATCGTTCAACGATTGCTTGATCACGATGAATTTCAGTATGTCCTCGTCTGATTTTAACGTTATGTTTCTTCATCAACGATGATACTACTCCAAGGAATTCTTTACCAGGATCAACTTGTAATAACCGTGGCCATCGTAGACCACCAAGTTGATAAATGCGCTCAAACGCAGATGCAACTTCAGATGCTGTCTTTGTTGATAATGGCTCCGCTTCTTTATATCTACTCGCAACGTCAACGACAGTTAACGCGTATTTGTACGTGTGTGATTTTCGTCCACGTGTTTTAATGGTGTCGTGTGGTAAAAACAAAATATCTGCTTGATGAACTTCATTAGGAACGCTAACATCAAAATGCGCGTAATGAATTTTTTAGGTGGACTTAGGAAGATTTGCCATATTGCCTGTCGTGCTAACCATGATGCAGCAACATCACGTGAAACTTTTGCTGCTTCGGCGAGTTTACTAATCGCTGCTTTACCTCTCCAGAATCCTCTCGGGGAATAATAAACAGATTCCATTATGATAGTTATATAATTAATTACCATCCCCTAACACTAGTTTACCTTTCATAGCAGTTTTTACTAGAAAACTAGCTAATTTTTCTCTGAGAGATTTATTAGGTATAGCATTTAACGCGTGAATCAATTTCACATCTGCGAGATGTCGGTGTTCCAAATCTTTACTTTTATACGCGACATCATGAACGTAACACGCTTGATCAATCTTATTTACTGGATACTCTCCTGGTTTTGGTTGATCTTGATCATCAAGTCGGATATCGAGACGAGTTCCAGGACCACAATAATTATATCCGGGTAAATGTTTCTCACCGGGATATTTAGCCCATGGAGTTCCCGGTAATTTTCCTAACGAAGCAGCGATATCACCCCCACCTGTCTTTGTTGGAATAAACTTATATTTCTTGGTCCACATTTCACACACTTACCTGTAAGTGCTCGTCTTTTATTTTTTGTTGTTATTGTCGTTAATTCAGTAGTATCGGTAGGTGCTCTGCATCGAACACAATATAGAATCATATTATTTATTATATGGATATAATTGACTTTTCTGCGACACGAAAACAAGAACCAGTAAAGCACCATCCAGCGCTTCCGAATTCTATCAGAATGATTATAATAGGTCCGTCCGGAAGTGGAAAAACGCAATTACTGCTTAATCTAATAATGCGATGGCTGAAGTGGGATAAATTATATTTAATAGCGCCATCTGTAGATGATCAGCGATGTTACGAAGTACTTAAAGATTTTAATGAAAACGCAAAATTGTTGCATGAAGACAGCGTCATAGACTTTATTACTGATATTGATGAAGCGCCATCCGTGGATGACCTAGATGGATTCATTAATAATTTAGTAGTATATGATGATGTTATGCTGGACAAACAATCAAATCCAGCTAGAATATTTTCACGAGGCCGTCACAAAAACACAGACGTGATTTATGTTACCCAGAGATATACACAAATTCCAAAAGTAATCAGGGATAATTGTAACGTTTTAGTTGTGTTCAACGGAGTTGATAATCATACGCTGCAAAATATTTATTATACTTGGTGTTCAGGCGACATTGACATGAACAAATTTAAAAATTTCTTTTCAAAAGCTCAAGCTGTTCCCTTTCGTTTTGTAACGATAAATTTACACGATCCAAGGTCAAGTTATCGTAACGGACTTGATATAATTTTTGGATAAAAATCATAGCAGCAGGGAGGGTGGACGACAAAAAATTAAGTGACCAGTACGTGAAAAAATCAGAAAAAATATGGTCAATTAGAGAAGTTTTCATTATTAAGACAAAAACTTTTGTTTTACAGCCTTTCGTAGGAACCCTTAATTTCAAAAATAAGGTCTCTACAGTTAAGCCAAAAAGTTCAATCTGAGACTTTGTTAGTATGATGCGAGATCGTCATAGTTATCCCGATATACTGTATATTTTTTTTTCTGTCTCGCGATGTAACTCTCTGGAGTGCATTTTAATTTTTTGCAGATATTTTTTTATTCTTCTTGCTTCATCGATCACCCTATACTCTTCCAACCCCCGCCTTTCTTTTTGTTTGCGCTCATCTACTATTCTGAAATCTTCGTCTTTATCAACAATAATAGGAGTTATTTTAGCATAATTGTGTAAATATTCACGTACAGATGGAGGGATCTCCTTTTTTATTTTCTGTTTATTCCGATTTTGATAATAATGTAGTAATGCGCTATATCTGTGACCACCGCAGTTTGTACAAATTGCAGAACGAGAAGCCAATCCACATCCAATACATTGTATTAACCCTGAAGATTTTTTTATATGCTGTTTGTGTTTTGCACAATATTCTCCGTGACATCTCCTATTGCAAAGTTCAGATGTTCTTAATAACCATTTGCATTTGTTCATTATAATATACCTTATTTTTAAATCTAAATAAAAATCATAGCAGCAGGGAAGGTGAACAGACTTATATATTTGTTCTAATTATTTAGTGTCATTATAGTGGGATAGTACCGTAGAGAATTACCGCATTATCCCGTCATAATTAGGACAAATATAGACTTGAACGGCAATTTAGTTTGTTCACCTTCCCTGCTGCTAGTTGAGAGGAATTATTTATTTAAAATGATCACTGGTATGACAAAGTGCTCATAGATTTTCAGGACAAAAACAATACTTGAGATTACTGAGTACTCATTTAAGTACATTCTGGATTATATCATTGTGGTATATCACGACATTCAAGATTATTGGAATTCATTCAGAACAATCTATACTTTTTTGGACATGTGATAGATGTTTTAGGATTATTTTGGATTTATTTCACAATACTCTAAGTGTCTTTTGAATTTTCAGTTGGTATTCTAGGGAAACAAATTGTTTGTTGAATGGTACAAAACTTGTTCGATTCGCTCGTTTCTATTTCTTAGATTAATACAATTGACATGAAACAGGCCAATAAGCTTGTATGTAAATTGTTAGCATTTACCAATCTATTTACCAATACAAGTCCACCTGAGATATCAGGCAGTACAAGTGCATTAATTCCAATATTCTTTTCATTCTTTATGTAACTATAATTTTATTCATGATTCGAATGAATATATCAAGCAAACTGGAATTTTGATATAAAGTAAAGAGTCATATGATGTCATAATGCTTCTTGACAATAATGTATATGAAAACATATTGTTTAATTATATCACATGTTAAATCTATGGGACAGAGCACATAATAATTTCTAATAGCTTACAGCAGTTAATAGAAGTATTCATTATTCAATCAGTTCTTTCCAGTCTGATCAGAAGAACAATGAAAAGGTCGTAAGAATCTACCTGTATTTTCAGTTTAAATTGTTGCATTTGCCTGGTGCCTGCAGTCGACAGATCAATATTCTTTGTTAAAAAGATCATGTTTCCTCTTGCCAATATCAGAGTATTAATTAGTGTTATCTCCTAGTCTGATTGCATGCTTACCTGAAGCAGTTACCTGTATATGCATATTTAATTGTGGCAGAAGCCTGCTGCCTGCAGTTAGTAAATCAATATTCTTCTTAAAGAGAATGTCTCCCGCTTACCAATATGAAAGTATTTTTGTTTTTTGTTTTTTTTTTGTTTTTACATAAACATACTGTACCTGGCACGGTAAAATTCCATAACCCAGTTCTAATCAAGACATGCAAAAATGAACATTTTTAATGACATGAATGAAACATTATTGGCTTGAATGAGTGTGTATGGCATTAGCCGCTTACTTGTGTTTGAATGTTTTAATGCATCAAGGATTTAAATCAATGTTTCTAAATGTTGTTTCTTTTTTTATCTTATTAGTACCCATGCAATAAAATACGGGATATGTAAAACAGATGGTAGAAATACAGAACGTATTCTGTCTACTATAATTTGAACTTAATGTGAATGTTTGTCTCTTTCTATCTATTGGCTTATCCACAGCTGTTTGTGTCTGCATTTCTCTTTCTTTCCCACTACCAATTTGCACATCAAGAATATACATGTAATGTAATTGGATCTAACTGAACAAATATTACACATGAAAACAGATACTTCATCACTGTCATTATTGCGCTTGTTGTTGAGTGCAGTTAATATGTTTTGTCTTTCACTGAGGTAGAGACAATGTTCCACTACTATGTCACAACTTTGGCCCTGAGTGATATATATCACTTTCTTCATCCCTTGTTATCATAAAGCCTTGTCAATGATATTCTAACAGCATGTTCAGTCCTAGTTACTGTATATAATCACTTATAAGCAAAACAACATAGACTCTGATCTGCCACCCCATAACGTGCAGGCAGGTTAGGGCCTATTTTATTTCTACCGATTAGTCCTAGGAAACTACATTATAAAACCAATCTGTCAGTGCATTATGCAACGGAAGATCTCGATTGATGCAGTTTACAGCTGGAACTGACATATTGGTGTACATTCAGTATATCCACCCCTTGTTATCATGATACATTGCTGTTAATATTCTAATATTGTGTTCTGTCAGTTTTACAACTTTTATGATGGGACTGGGGATTTTAATACGTAATCAAGATTATATTTGTCTCCTGCTTGTTGAAGACAAAATTATGGATTTTACCTTTGGCGTAACCATTTTATTTTTCTTCTATTGCCTTTGAGGTACAACAACACATTTGGTGTCAAGATGTCTATAAAACTTGGCAGCATTCTGTGTAGGTCAGAACAAGAGGTGGGCCCCAAACATATGCTGCAACACTTGTACAACAAATCTTCGCCTATGGTTGAACAAGAAAACGAAATATACCGGGTAAGCCTTTTGCAGTACCTATGAATTGGAGAGAGCCAACAGATCATATCAGTAATTGTCACTTCCTCATGGTGTATCCAGTTGGAAAGGTGTGTCAGAGAAGAAAAAGAGGATTGTGCATTATCCAAACATTCCATCAGCTATACGCTCATAACCCCACGGAGAAGGACTGCCGGTCCCTGATGCACCAGAATCATTCTCACTTGCGTCAGACGAGAAAGAGGAAGAGGATGAAACTTCTAGTCTTGAACTATCAATGTCACAAGACCCGTATTTTCTCCCATTCTCCTCCTCTGAACCACACCTCATAACACAAGGTGAACTGAATGACCTTGTCAGGGATTTGGAACTATCCAAGAGCAAGGAAGAGCTGTTGGGTTCCAGACTACAGCAGTGGAATCTCCTGGCAGGTGATGTTAGGGTGTCCATGTTTCATGACCGTCAAAAGGATCATGTTTCATCCTTCTTCATGGAAGGTGATTGTGTAGCCTGCAGTAATATATATGGTGTGATGGCAGCCCTCAACATCGTTCATGATCCAGATAAGTGAAGACTGTTCATTGATTCATCAAACACGAGTTTTAAATCTGTTTTGCTGCATAATTTGCCATCAATTCCAGTGGTCATACTGTCCATATGAACGAAACCTATGAAAACATGAAACAACTTTTGAGATGCATAAACTATGACCAACATCAGTACCAGCTTTGCGGAGATTTGAAGGTTCTTGCTCTCTTGCTTGGTCTACACACTGGATACACAAAGTACTGCTGTTATCTCTGCGAATAGGATAGACGTGCGAGAGATTCCCAATACATCAAGAGAAATTGGCCACACACTGGAGCCTGGGAGGAAAAATGTTCAGCATCGACCACTTGTTGAATCAAGGAAAATTTTGTTACCACCCTTACACATCAAGCTGTGTCTGACGAAGAACTCTGACAAGGCCACTGACATAACACAGCAGCTTTCAAGTACGTCCGTGGACACTTTCCAAGGTTAAGTGAACCTAAGATAATGGATGGTCTCTCTGTTGGTCCTCAGATTCGAGAACGTCTTCGAGATATGCATCTGACCGCACATTGCGTGGCAAGGAAAAGACGCATAGAAAGCCTTCCAGTTTGTTGCAACAAATTTTCTCGGAAACAACAAGGCAAACAACTTCAGGGAATTGGTGGAAAACCTGCTCAAAGCATATAAACGCCTTTGGTTGCAGCATGTCAATAAAGATACATATTTTGCAATCTCATCTAGATTTTTTCCACCTAACTGCGGAACTGTGAGCGACGAGCACGGCAAGCGATTTCGCCAGGACATTGCAAAAATGGAGAAACGATATCTGGGCAAAATGAGCCCATTAATGATTGCAGACTATTGCTGGACAGTGACGAAACATGCTCCATTTAATAAATGCAAGAGACAAGTCAAGAAGAGCCAAGTAGACACTGAAGAAGAACTAAAATATGTACTTATATATATATATATATATATATGCATATATATATATATATATATATATATATATATATATATATATATATATATATATATATATATATATATATAAAATAGTTTTTTTGCCTTTTGTTTCATAATCAATTTTATTTTTATAACCCTGTTGTTGTTTTTTGAAGTGTTACATAAACAGGACAGGTGAAATATTACCGTGTAAAGCAAAAATAAACAGAGGAAAAGACCTAGGTTTATAATTTATGATTAAAAGTCTACTATCTACACAATATACATCGACGTAAAATCTAAAAACTTAAATATCTTTGAAACAGTAGCTAACATATTGTTTTAATTGTCATATTTGAATACAGCACATCAAAGTCCATAATAAATAGCACATTTTATCTCTGAAGTAGACTTCTAAATAATTGTAGACCAGTGTAAGTAGCCATGAAACAATATCTATGCTCAGATTAGTTTAATTTTGTCCAAGTGACACAGATAGTGGTCAAGACCTGTGAAATAATGGCTGCATCTTTGTATACAAAGTCCAGGCCTCACATAATGAATTTATCATACAAACCTCATTCTGAGAGACCATGTTATTTAACTGCAAACATACACATTAGAATTTAAGTGTAGCACAACTGTTATAACTGTAACTTAATTGTCAATTAAGTACAATTTATTTGTCAATTAAGCATAATTTAACTGTCAATTAAGGACAATTTACTTGCTATTTTAAAATTTAGAAAAGATGAAAAGGATTTGCTGTTGGTCAAAAAAATTTGTCAAAAGTATCGTTTGGTGTGTAGTTTGGTGTTTAACAGCGCAGCAACACAAGTAGGTTATTTAGTGCCGAGGTAATTGGAGTAAAGGGCCTAGCACAAGGACATGCTAATGGTAAGGAAAAGAAAGTCACCCTTTCAGTCACAAGTCAACCTTGCTAACCACTCAGTCATTGCACTTCTCGTTAAAGGATGGGCTGCAAAGTTAAATGCAGATTTCATGAATATGTGCAGATCCAATGAATGGTCTGTTTTTTGTTTTAATAATCAAACACATCATTGCAAGTATCTTTGCCTTTGAATACACAATTTTGTCTCAAATATGAAAAGAACAATGATCAAAGGGCTTTAACCCAGTCTGTTAATCATACAATGTTCCTTACGGCTATGTACAATATCGCTGCACATGAGAAAATCCCTCAAAAGATTATTTTTAAACTTTCAATGTAATTGAAATTTCAATACATCTGGCTCTAACAGACGGTTGTCAGGGACTCTATGGTAGGGATCTCATGAATATTATCCATCTTGCACATTACCACCGCATAGAAAAGTATGCACTGTTCAATGATCTGATGAACAGTAGATGTCATAAATTATGCAACACATAGAAAAGTATAAATGACCAATGGTCTAGCAAACAGTAGATACCACATATCTATACCACATAGAAAAGTATGAACAGAAAAATGGGCAGACAAATAGATGATGTTACAATATCTACACCACATAGAAAAGTATGAACTGGACAATGATCTCACAAACAGTACATGTCACATATCAACACCACATAGAAAAGTATGCACCGATCAATGGTCATACAAATAGAAGATGTAACAATATCTATACCACATCGAAAAGCACGAAAAAACTGATGGTCACAATATCTGCAGCACATTTAAAAAGTAAGGGGATGATATGAACGTGGAAACATTCTGGATGTCATAAATTATGCAACACATAGAAAAGTATAAATGACCAATGTGTCTGTATAAAAGACATATCACAACACTTACATTTTACCCTATACCTATGGAATTTACATCTCTTTCTATCATTTTCAAATACCTGAGCGCATTCAAAAAGATAAATTTCGATATAAAAAAGGATTGAAATATTTATCAGAAAGGGTGGCTAAAGATAGAAATTTTGTGGATTAAGTACAATATCGAACTGTATGTCAAGAATGTCATACTTATGTGTCTGTAGAAAAGACATATCACAACTTTTTCCAACTGTTACCTCCACCTTGAAGTATAATCCTCTTGAGAGGGTCACTCCACTGGAAAATGACAGCACAAAACAGGCTATATTGTGTCAATTAGAGGTAAAGTTTGAAAATCATAAACATGAATTGCACACAAAATTTGGAAGATGAATCCATCCAGATGAATATAAACATGAAGAACATTAAAATCTAAAATGGAGCAATGTCAACATACTGTCAAATCTATAGAAAATCACTGATAAAGGTAACACATGCAAAATCATTAAAACATGGTTAACATCTGTTTGAAAACTGCATTTTCTCAAAAAAATCTAAGATTTGTGATAAGTCAGTATACAGTTTCTTTATGCAACCCATGCTAAAATACTTTCGTGTCACTAGTGGAAATTGATACACTCAACAAGAATATTTTTCAACTCTCAAAGGACACTGGCAGGATGATATCCATTCCAGTAGAAGTTTGCTTTTTTTTTTTTTGAAGTTATGCATTAGTCACGTATGTGTGATATGCGATAGACCCAATACCACCTCATCTCGCTGATTTGTTCTATACGAGGAATGCTACTCTCCAAAAAAGGGCTTGATGTTTGTAAGTTTGTGGCGTTTTCATTGTGCAAAGTATGACTAACATGCAGATTTATAGAATAGTTTTAGAAGTCAGTGTATGAAATCTTCCATTCAAAAATCGACTACCGTTGGGCAGGTGTGGCTACATTATTTGCCTTTTCTTAACCCATAATAATGCAACTAGGCAGCCAACAGTTCTTTTTCTTGATTGTATGAGAAAACATCTGGGACGTTAGTGGGATGTCAGAGCTAAGATTTTGCAAGGTTTTCATTATAGAAAGGGAGCCATAAAAGACGATGAAATTTGTTTTTTAGAGTTTTAATTGTAGTTCAAAAGCTTAAAGCATTGTTATAATTTCTGCACTGAAAACTGAGGTTTTATTTACCCGGTAACGTGTTTTATATGTTGCCAAGTGGTGTTGCAATGACAGCTCCAACTTTGGCTCTATCGTTCAAACCGTCTTTATACCAGAACGTATGACTACAATAGGAGGTTCTGATTTCTTTGAATTTACTCTGAAAATTGAGAGGATTTGTTGCAGACTTTCTAAATTGGCAAAGGTCAAAAATCAAATATTGCCTATAGAGGTTCTGATAACCATGCTGGTGACTTAATAAGACAGAAGTTTTGCAAAACATTTGCAGCACTGATTTTTTCATGCTTCATAGTAAAGACAGAATTGTAGGCCAAAAGGTCCAAATGAACGTTCGTTTCTAAGCGGAAAGGGGTTTGTATTTTGGCCAAAATGTGACATCATATGCTGGGTTACACGGATTAGAAGAGAGGAGGTTGGTAGCATACTTCAAAGCCAATTTCATTTGTGTCACATAAAGTGATGGTTCATTTGCCTGAACATGGAAGCCTTCTGAAATGAAAATTCTGAATGCACGCAGACAACATTCAAATCCCTGATCATGCATCATATCAAGGATCTGCAGGCAGAATTTACAAGCTGATCTGTATACAATCAAGTTATAGTCAAGTTTAGAAGTTACTGATGATTTGTTCAGGCATAGTAAGACCTTCTAATCTCCTCCCCAATCTGTCTTTGATATGGCTTCTATTAAAGCCAAGGTTTACTTAAATTTGTCTCTGACATCTAATACGAGGAAGAAAATTTAGCGTACAATGACCCCTAAAATGTGGTCTCCTCCAGAGCCAGAATAATTCTACATTCAAAATAGAGGTCTGGATTCTTATGAATGTGGTGTAATCAACATAAAAACAAACAAAACGTTTAGATTTTTTTACGTGTAAGCTGGTACAAATGTAACAGTAGAAAAGAGTGAAGCCAACAAGCTTTGTATATTTTAACAGAATAATTTATTTCCCTAGAAAACAATATTAAAAATTAGAAATAGGACTTACGGTTTGTGAATGTAATCCAAAATTTAATCCTAAGATTCAGAAATATAAGTCCTACCTCTAAACAGTTCTAATGGAATCCGGGTTCGAATCTCGATGACGTTCCAATATGGAAGGTGATGACGTCTGATGTGGTTGTTGTACAAATGGCAACAATTCCTCAATTGAATCACAGTTTATAATGTTTCCGTTAAACTCCAGAATAAATTTCCACTTAACTTCTTTCTCCCAGAACATTTTATAAAATAGTACACTTGTTTAGTTTTCTAGAGAAGAAATTATAAAATCCAAAATAAAAATCCAGTTGAAAAACAAACAATCTGGCAATAACAATTAGAAACACCTTCTTCCTTCAAGAAGTTAAGAACGACTGACAAAATTTCACTAAGAATAAGTATTAAACCCAACTAAAACATCATCTCAGTCTCACGAGATGGGTCACGTAGTCTCTTAACACTTCAACAATGCAATAGAAAAAATGAAATTTGTCACGTATCAAGAACACCCTATATATAAACCGAATTCTCACATTAAAAACATATAATAAAGAAAGACTGTTTACAGTCAAGCTAACATTCGGGCCGAAATGACCCTGGCAATAACCAATCGTTATCACTCGATGTTTACAAAATCTATGAGCTAAAAATAGTGCTGAAGTAACATTAAAATCTGATCGGGTCAAGCCAATTTTCGGAAAAGAGACTTGAATCCAATGAATATTATCATTACAATAAAATCTAATGAAACAAAAATAAAATAAAAAGAATTTTGAAACTTACACACAAGCAATTTAATTACATATTCGTAACACTTCCCCCATAAAGAAAAAGAAAGATTTATATAATAAAGCTTTCTTTTAACCATATGTGAATCATACATGAGGTAAAACAAAATTATATAAGAAAACTCTTATGAATTTTACAAAGTGTATCTGATATAATATTTCTATGCACGGGAAAGTGCATCTGCAATCAAATTGTCTTTACCTTTGATGTGCCTGATGTTAAGATTATATTCTTGCAAAAACAAACTCCACCTTAATAATCTTTGATTTTTATTTTTCATCTTGTCGATGAAAGTAAGGGGGTTGTGATCACTAAACACAACAACAGCAGAAGGAGCTGAATTAATCTAAACTTTAAAATGCTGTAATGCCAATATTAAAGCCAAACATTCCTTCTCGATTGTTGAGTAATTTCTTTGGTGCTTATTTAAATTCTTAGAGAAATAGCACACCATTTCTATCTTCTTGAATCAATACTGCTCCAACCCAAACATTACTTGCATCCAAAGATAATTTGAAAGATTGAAATTTGGATCTGTGAGAACCGGCGTACTTTCGAGTATGGCTTTTAATCTATCCAAAGCCTCCTGACATTTTTCAGTCCATAGAAACTTGTTTTTCTTACTTAACAAGTTTGTTAGAGGTTCAGCAATATTAGAAAAATTGGAACAAAACTTTCGATAGTATCCGGCCATACCCAAAAATCGCATCAGTTGCTTTTTATTGACAGGCACAGGGAAATCACAGATAGCCTTGACCTTAGCATCTATAGGTTTAACTTGTCCATGTCCCGCAACATGTCCTAGAAAAGACACACAAGACGGCAGAACACACCTTTAGATAAACTGATTGTCAAATTTGCATCAGCGAGTCTTTTAAAGAATTTCCGAAGCGTGGCTAGATGTTCCTTCCAGGTGTATTTGTAGATGATGACATCATCGATGTAAGCATCACAATTATCTAGACCAGAGGTAATCATATTCATCAAGCGTTGAAAAGTACTTGGGGAACCATTCATCACAAAAACAGCATTATTTTATATTGTTAGAGTCCATCTGAAATCACAAATGCCGAAATTTCTATTGCTCCTTCCGTTAGTGGAATTTGCCAAAATCCTTTCAGAAGGTCAAATTTGGTGACATACTGGGCATTTCCAATTTTATCAATACAGTCATCGATTCTTGGTAAAGGAAATAAATCGGGTTTTCTCACACTGTTCACCTTCCTATAATCAGTGCACATACAAAAGTTTTATCTGGTTTCGGAACAAGTATACATGGTTAACTCCAATCACTTTTACTGGGCTCTATGAAACCGTTCTCCAGCAAATACGGAATTTCCTTTCTCGAGTATTCCTGTTTTAGAGGGTTCATCCTGTATGGGTGTTGTTTCACAGGTTCTGGATCTACAATTTCAACGTCATGAAAAATTGTGTTTGTCCTTGTAGGAATATCTGGAAACAAGTGCTCATATTCGAATAATAACTGTTTAATTTCTCTCATTTCTTGTTCTTGCAAATGTAAATGTTTCAGGTCCAGATTTTTCATAATTTCCGACTTCCGAAGATTTGTTGCTCCAAGATAAACAGAGTACGATTGAATTCCTTCATTTAAATCTTCAGTTGGTGCGACAGGTACAACTAAATTAATTGCATAATTTACTTGGCTATCTCTTTCAATATACTAGTACTCCATTAATAAATTTAGATCAGAGTACTATTATTATAATATAACACATTCATTTTCTTCTTTACTTTGTAAGGGCCGTAAAATCTAATTTGAAGAAAATTTTGAAGAATGAGCAAGAGAGAATGAACTCTATTACAAAACTCACAAGTTCTCTCAATTAAAGTTCTGTGAAATCACAATTTCACTTTTGATTTGAATTGCTGAGCGCCAAATTCAAGTATAATAAGCTGGAAAATTCCAGACATTAAATTTTAACCTTGACCAGATTGAACAGAGCTGGGGAGGCCAAACTGTGTGAAAAAAAATTTTATCAAAGCATTTACTATGGTTTTGGTTTTAATATTCCTCAAAGGAATTGCCTCTGGGAATCTTGTTGACGCACACATAATGGTCAACAAATATTGGTTGCCTGACTTGGTCTTAGGTAAGGGACCAACACAATCTACCATAAATCTGCTAAATGGTTCGTCAAATGCAAGAATAGGTTGCAGATTAGCCTTAGGTATCTTCTGATTAGGTTTTCCTACCATTTGACAAGCATGACAAGATCTACAAAATTTACAAACATCACTTTTAATTTTTGGCCAATGAAAGTGAGTTAAGATCTTGTGATAAGTTTTATTTATCCCTAAAAGCCAGCCACGGGAGTTGCATGGGCCAAACTAAGTATTTCCTGTCTGTAAGATTTTGGAACTACAATCTGATAGTTCACTGACCATTCGTCACATGCAGGTACCGCGGGAGGTCTCAATTTTCTCATAAGAATTCCATTTCTAATGAAATAACAGACAGGTACTTCAGTTTCACTAATGGCCCTCTGAAACAAACAAGAGATCT
The DNA here is from genome assembly GCA_016617855.1 of Megalonaias nervosa. Classification (NCBI taxonomy): domain Eukaryota; kingdom Metazoa; phylum Mollusca; class Bivalvia; order Unionida; family Unionidae; genus Megalonaias; species Megalonaias nervosa. The sequence continues at coordinate 21,513 of JAECUM010001044.1, read as the reverse complement.
CAGGATCTTTTTCCTGTTCGACGACAAGTGATTGTCGTTTGTCACCCTGATTAGATAAAAGAGAATGAGTATTTAAAAGAGGATCACTGTGATCAATACCTTTTGATTGATCCAAATTAGGTGTGAAAGTGACCTCATCAAAAGCCTGACCAATACATGTGTCAGCCAAAGGAATACTTTCCTTATCAAAATCATTCTCATGAGCTTTCTTTGCCATAGCTCTGGTAACTGCACAAGCTGGGTACAAATCAGGGTATTCTTTTTCAATAGGATCAACTTTCTGATCCAAAGAAGGCTTGTCAGTTACAAGTGGATTAACCAGAACCGTGTCTACAGCTAGGTCATTGCCTAGCAACAAATGAGTGCCCTCAACAGGTAAAGTAAACAATATTCCGACTGTCACAGTTCCTGAAACTAAGTCTAATGACAAATTTACACAATGGAGAGGAACATTAACAAAGCCGCACTCTACTCCCTGAATGAGAACACTCTCATTAGAACATGACTTCTCAGAAAAAGGCAGAGTACCTGATAATAAAAGACTCTGAGAAGCTCCTGTATCCCTTAAATTTTAATAGGGATAGGATTGGCCAAATCACCCAAGAGTGACATAGAACCCTTCGACATGAATGGTTCATAATTCTCCATAATAAAATGAGACTGGGGTTTATTAGACTCAACAAATGTATTGCTTTCAATACATGGCCGTGACCTTGACCTCTTAGAATTAGAGCATATGAGATAGGTCTATCTTGATTCTGATGCTATATTTCAATTTGAAGCAATCAGAAATGACGTGTCCTTTTTTCTTGCGATAAGGTACACGTAGGAATAGGCAAGGATTTAGAATCAAGTTTTTCAGAAGCTTGATTTTTAGAAGTTGTACCAGATTGAGTTTTAGGAGGAGTCGTATTAGGCTGAAATACCTTTCTACCAGTAGACTGCTGAGTGAATGATTTACCTACAACAGGAAATTTATGAGTTAAGTAATACTCATCAACAGCACGAGCAGCATTGTCCAAGGTTTCAATGTTATGCTCTTCAAGATACAGTCCAATGTCCCTATGGACACAGTTCCTAAACTCTTCAAGTAATATGAGTTGTCTGCGACCTTCGTAATCTTTATTGACCTTTCTAGAAGAGCACCACCTATCAAATTGTTGTGCTTTTTCCCATGCAAATTCGACATAGGTTATGTCAGTGGATTTTCTAGAAGTCCTGAATTTTTGCCGATAAGCCCCAGGGGCTAACGCATAACCCTTCAAAATATTGTCCTTAACGACATCATAGTCAGCACATTGCTCCAGTGACAGTGAAATGTATATATTACGAGCTCTACCAGTAAGTATACATTGCAATAATAGAGTCCAGTACTCCCTTGGCCACTTGAAACTCTCGGCAACTTTTTCAAAATAAGTACAATATATTTCTACTTCTTCTTCCAAAAAAGGGGGTACTAACTTGATATTTCTTATAACATCAAAAGTAGGGGAGTGTTGTCCTTTTGCCAGCTCTAATTCTTTCATTCTCATTTGAAATTCCCTTTGATCCTTCTCTCTTCGTATTTGCATCTGCATTTGCCTTTATTTCCTTCTTTCTTTAAATTGTAACTCCATTACTTCCATTTCTTTTTCCCTTAGTATCTTTTCAATCTGAAACTGAACCTGTCTTATCTCTAATTCCGACTTTTTTAGCCGGAGTTCCATTTTCAAAATGTCCAAACACTCCTGGGTAAAATTCCAAACAATTTTCTACTTTTGATGATATTGTGAATGAAAGCCTGTTGTTTTCACTAAAGATTTCAAACAAAATGGAAAATGGTACTTGGGATTTAAAAACTACTGGGAATTTAAATTTCAAAAAAACAATGTTCTGAAATATTTTAGCCAAAATTCATATATCCAAGGACGAGCAAACCCAATTTTCTCCTGTTACGTGTAGGCTCGTACAAATGTAACAGAGGAAAAGAGTGAAGCCAACAAGCTTTGTATATTTTAATAAAATAATTTATTTCCCTAGATAACAATATAAAAATTGGAAATAGGACTTACGGTTTGTGAATAGAATCCAAAATTTAATCTTAAGATTGAAAATGACCCTGGCAATAACCAATCGTTATCACTCGATGTTTACAAAATCTGAGCTAAAAATAGTGCTGAAGTAACGTTAAAATCTAATCGGGTCAAGCCAATTTTCGGAAAAGAGACTTGAATCCAATGAAAATTATCATTACAATAAAATGTAATGAAACAAAAATGAAAGAAAAAGAATTTTAAAACTAACACACAAGCAATTCAATTACATATACGTAGCAATTTGCAAAATCTGAACAAATTTTCCTCTGCTCCCTGTTTAATCTTGATTGTAGATAATGTTCAATAAAAATGAATACTCTTTCAGCAATATCAGATCAAAAGGTTCTCAACACATATTGGGTGTATATTACTGGATAAAGGGATTTCACTATACTATTAATTTTGATGTTCAATAGGGTGATTGAAAATATCTTGCCCTGAGGTACGCCCATCTCCCGAGGACAGGTTTCAGAAAGGGTGCTGCCTACAGTAACTCTAAAATTTATCTCTTTCAAAAACTTGGTGATAAAGTCAGAGATGCGGCCGATAGACATAGGTTGAGTAGGTTATGCTATATTTTCATGTGATGTCATAGCTTCTCTTCAAGTCAAAGAAAATGACAACGATATGTTCTTTCTTTGTGGAAGATTCTTTTACAAATGATACTGACGAGATGGTCTACTGTTCTTTTCTAGCATCTGAACCCACATTTAAATGCCTGATACTTAGATGTTTGTTGGAGTTAAGGTACCAGAGTAATATCGTCCATTCCATGGTATATCACAAACAGCTTGTTGATGATCTGGATGATAACTGAAAGGTTAGTTTGGTCCTGTCCAGGATTGTGCGCTGTCACTGCTGCTCACCAAGAATGTGGTAAGTCACCAGTTTTCAAAATTCTACAGAAAATGTTTAGAAGTGTATTGAGAGCTGCATCAGGTAAATGTTTCGAAAGAGGAGGTCATGGATATAATTTGGTCCTGCTGAATTGTCATGGGCTTGATCAAGAGAATTTTAAAATTCTGAGACTGAAAGGTTTATCCTAATTTTCAGCATTAGCGGATCTGAAATTTAGATGAATCTTTTCTTTCGAGTTTTTGATTGGGAAGAAGTTTTCAGAATAATTATCTTGCAAGGAGTTACAAGAATGTTTCGGTCAATATATCTGAGACTTTTAGGAACAATTGGGATCATTTCAATAGATTTATTCAAAATGTGTAAAGATCCTTTTTTGCTTCCCGATGCCATCTTTGCATGTACTGTCAAACCATGCTTTGTTCAAATGTTTAGGAGTCACCAGTGTTTTTGATATGTATCCCCAACAATATCTTGGATTATTTTTGCAAATTTGGGTATTAGATCTATTATATTTGAAAAATGGTCAGTTGTCAGATTTGACTTGCAAAGGGATTGTTATTGTTGTTTTTGTTCATGTGCTTGTGGGTAAGACCATTTATAGCACATGATAGATTATACATGGCGGCCAGGTTATCTCATGGAGTAAGAACCCAGGAAACCACCTACTCATGTGAAGCTACTGGCTTGCTTTGTAATAAATCTACCTTGACAGATGGTCAGCTCTACGGATCAGCAGTATCCTGTGGCAGGATGCATGTAGGTATCTGACTTGTCATTAAAAAAGCTCAAGAAATCTTCTTCCTTCTCTCATTTAAATCTTTAACTATCCAATGTTTTTGGTGGCCATGAAAGTTATCAAGTAACAAAAGGTGTTGCTAACTGTTCAATAAGACTATCATGATCAGATTGATTGGTTTATTCGAGTGCTTGGAGGGAGATATTCTGAAAAGGTGCAAGAACTGTATGTAGAGACACAAAAATGACTACAGGCTGTAAAGTAGTAATTAGATTAATTTTAGTTTTATTATTTAATATGATGAATCTTTATCCAGCGGCCGTATCAGTATTTCTTGAAAAGGTGTTGTACATGGTGAAGTTACTCAGATTAACTCCATAATTTTCTTTTCAAAGGTCTCCAATAGGAAGAAGGTTATTGGATCGTATTCAATAAAAGGTCTCCCGTAGGCAAAAGGCTAGTGGATTCTATTCATTGAAAGGTCTCCTGTAGGAAAAAGGCTAGTGGATTCTATTCATTGAAAGGTCTCCTGTAGGCAGAAGGCTAGTGGATTTTATTCATTAAAAGGTCTCCTGTAGACAGATGGCAAGTGGATCATGTTCTTCAAGTAGATAAATGACTTCATCAATAGTTGCCTTTAAACTTCAGCAGTTTCATTGTAGTATAATTTGTGAGAAATTTATGAAAGTGGTGGAAGTACGGGACATCTGAAAGGTTTCCCTGATGCAACATCTTGGGACTAGATCTGGAAAGTTTCCCTGGTGCAATATATCGGGGCTGGGGCATCTGGAAGGTTTCTCTGCTGCACTATCTGGAGGCTGGGACATCTGGAAGGTTTCCCTGCTGCAATATCTCGGGGCTGGGAAAATGGAAGGTTTTTTTTTCTGGTACAATATCTGGGGGCTGGGACATCTAGAAGGTTTCCATGATGCAATATCTGGAGGCTGCGATATCTGGAAGGTTTCCTTGATGCAATATCTGGGGACTCTCCAGTGCCCATACTATCAAGATTCCCAAACTTATGAAAGAGGTTGATATGGTTGCCATAACCTTTGGGAAGTGTGGTAGATTCTTTTATCCTTTCTTTAATTGGCTTAGGGCATACATTACCAATGGTGCCAGTGGTCTGCTGCTCTTTTGGTGCATCAGACGTCAGGAAAGTGTGTGGCAGTCTTGTCTGGTAGATATCATAATGGTTATAAAGTTATGGCTCAGCAGATGGCCCCTGGGGGTGGAGATGAGCCCTTGGGCCAATGCCATTAGCATTTTATGTTTGTCTTTTCATGCACAGTAATTGTATATACAGAGATAGGGTGAGGATCTAACTAGTTTCCACGTTATGAGTCAGGTGGTAAGTGCCCAAGTCATATGGATGAACTTTGGGGTCAATATATCAGCTGTATACATACATTTTAGTTTCATTTCCAGTAAGCATGTATTTAGTCATGAAGCTGTAAACTCGTTAGTTTCTATGTCATGATCCAGAGGTTAATTCAAAGACTGCGAGTCATTAGTTATCTTTTGAATGTATTATTGACGATTGAGAAAGGTATACCATTCAGCAAAACCATCTGTACTGTAAATGGAGACTACTGTAACTGTCATCTTTTAGCATCATTAAACTTTGTTAAGCTGGATAAAAGGTGTGAAATTTGCAATATATAATTTGCCAATCTCCACGTAACACAAGTACAGTGTAACTGTTTTACTAATATCATAAATAACATTTTTTCAGATTCATCTGTGTTGTAAAGTTTACAATTATATTCATGAACATTTCTTGATTTATGTGCTTCATTCACGATACGTGCATTGCCTGCCAATTTCTCCCCATTTCATTCCGTGTCTGTTTTCGTACAAGACAATACATTAAAGGACGCTGTGCTGGGAGAGTTCATGCAATGACTATTTCCTTTAATAAAAATATATGGTATATACATTAAGTAAAAGCACATTTTCTTTCTATCAATAAATCTTGTTTTAAGGCAGTCCACTGTTATGTGTGAGCTTTAAATGGTGTGGTTAACACTTTATTACATAACTGTCATGTGGTCAATACTTCATTACATAACGTATATGATGTCGTCAATACTTCATATGATGTTGACAATATTTCAGCAAGTAACTCATGAATGTGGTCAATACTTTATGACATACTTGATACATGTATAGTGTGATCAATATGTTGTCACATAACTGATATTATGTTGTAAATATTTTCTCACATAATATATATAATGATTATGTGATCAAATACATTATAGCATGATTGATAAAATGATATAATGTGCTCCATACTTTATGACATGCCTGATATAATGTTATTGCTTTGTCGTAGGTTTAACACCATTTTCAGCACAAGACAGTATACAGACAGGCTAGTATAACTGTTGGAGAAAAAAGTCGGGAAACCCCGTATCAACCACAGAGCCACAGGAATCCACTGGCAAGATCGATATAATGTGGTCAGTACTATGAAATGATCGATGTGATATCACGTGGCCTATATGTCTTTGATAGATATAATGTCATGTTTTACCAAAGTGTGGCTTTAGCGTTATGTACTCTACGAGAGACTGGACATAAATGATGTAGCTGCGACTTCTGTTTTTTATTATTTTAAAAAAATGAAAAATGGAGGACAAATTTAGTAATCATAATAACAGACTTGTTAAAGAAAATAATGTGTGCGTGTGTGTGATTTGGATTTTTAACGAAGCTTTAACAATTTTTCAGTCATATCGCTATGATGTCTGCAGTGTGGCAGTTTATAGTGATGTCCAGCACTGGGGCATCATGCCGCAGACATGTAGCATGAGGTCCCACCCAGTCACATTATCCTGACACCAGGTCGACCAGTCCTAACATTAACCTCTTAATGCTGAGCGCCAAGCGAGGCAAAGAAAATAATTGTATGATACCTATGGAAAACTTTATTGATTGTTACCTGTTGTAAATCAGTAGCACAGGCATTCTGTGTTGCATAAAGTCGATGAAATCTTAATAACTGTGTCGTACGGAATAAATTCACTAACAAACTTTCCTTGTGCATTTGATTAGAGGAATCAATGGTCATCAATCTGTACCAGTTTCGCCGAGAATTATTCCAACTCAGTGATTTTAAATCTGTTGAGCAGTTGTTTTAAAAATCCATTAAAAGATGCAATAAAAAAATCATTAAAATCTCATAAAAAGAAATTAGTTAAGTCTTACTCCTAACAGTTTTATATGAAAGTGGCTTCCCGGGATTAAATATTTAGCTGGGATACTAAGTTATTTTCCTGGAAGCCTGACGCACAGTGATAGATCAATGCTGATTGTAAGTCAGCATGCTAACCGCCAAGCTTACTACATGTGAATCTCATCAATGCTGATTGTAAGTCAGCATGCTAACCGCCAAGCTTACTACATGTGAATCTCATCAATGCTGATTGTAAGTCAGCATGCTAACCGCCAAGCTTACTACATGTGAATCTCATCAATGCTGATTGTAAGTCAGCATGCTAACCGCCAAGCTTACTACATGTGAATCTCATCAATGCTGATTGTAAGTCAGCATGCTAACCGCCAAGCTTACTACATGTGAATCTATAAAATGAATCAACCAGTCTTTGCAAAGTCAGCAAAACTTCATAAACAAATATACAATCTTGTTTTAAAAATAATCTCTATTAAAAATGACTAAATAAAATGTTGAGATCTCTGAATCTAGTGGTCAGGCAGGAGACTGGAATACCAAAGACTATATCAGCTACTGGACATATATCTTTACCCAGTACCAGTATCTAAATAGTACGTAACGTTTATGGTGCAGTCTTTTTGGACACAATTGGGTGGCAGAAAAAGTATGTCTGTTGTGTGCCGATCTTTCTGTCTCTATGACTGGATGTAAATGAAAACATTTTTATTCATCAATGCCAAAGCTGTATATATACATTATCAGTCAGTCATAAATAGGGATAGGGAAGCGTGACAAAAAATTTCGTTTTGAAAAGAAATTAATGTGATCATTATTTCCCAAAATTCTATAAAAGTAAATAAAATTTCGATTCATAGCAATAACATAAAAGTATTTATAGCAATCATTTCTTTTTTTAAGACTGCTGTTTTCCTTTTAGCACGACGATTGTTTTCATGGGAGGTAAATCTTGTATTGAAGGAATTCCTTACAAATGAGAAATACGGATTGGTTATATAAACTTGTGAAAACAAGCACCCACGTGCAAACAGCATAGACCCAGATTTACCATTAAATTATGTGCTGGCAGATCAGAGACTACAATGTTCACAGTTAAACGTACTTTACTAATGCTTTAGCTAGATACCATGCAAACTGTGTGCTCCCCCTCTGCCACGAACCAGATCTTTAAAATACTAATTTAAAACTCTTATTTTTATGTATTCATGCAAAGTGATTACCCACTACACAATTGTCCATGGGAGTCATAGAGGATACTGCCCAATAATGAAATCACCTTAAAATGAATTACATCATACATATAATTTCACAATGAAATGGGATCCATTGCTTTACCAATCTTACAATAAAAACAATGTTATAATGAATCGAGGAGATGATAAATTTCACCATCAATAGTGATTTTCATTATCACGAAATGCTATATTCCATCAATGCCCCTTCTTTCCAAAAACATTCCACCCATTGCATTATAAAAGGTGCCAAGCCCTCTGTAAGAAATTGCCCAATTAGGAAGCCTCGCTACTGCTTTAGTAGAAATTATGTAATTCACCCATAACACATTGTATTCAGACTAAGAAAACAAACTTAAAAAAAATGCAAACATTTGTGATATCTCCGATGAATTGTTTTATATTCGTTGTTATTCCACCAGCTTTGATATTATTGAAAATGTTCATGCAGCATTCTTGTTATTGGGATAATAAAAATATCACTCCCTTTATATGAAAACAAAGTTTTCACACATGTCCATATGTCTCAAAATAGTGAAAGAGTGAACAGCATATGGATACATCAATCTTGTTTTCAAAACAATCCAACAATATTAGGTAAGTTTTGTATTTGGGTCATACTTTCCATACACCAATACTAGCTGTTTAAATCTAAATAATAACTCTATCATAGAGATTTATCTTAAACATATAAACTTTGTGTGGTGGGGCGGGGATGTCCTAATGTATAACTGTAACAAATCTTGACACTTAACACTAGGAATGGAAATTCTGTACAGATTTGTGATTTGTGGTGTAATAGTAAATACTTGTATGTGTTGGATGAAAACTCATTTCAACAACAACAAAAAGAATAACACAAGAAATATCAGATTAATTTTGATGTCAACGCTGAAAAAATAAGATAACGAAAAGATAAACAGAGATAATAATGTTTAATGGCCCAATATTGCACGTACTTAACACTTTCATACATGTGAAAATTGGATTATATATATATATATATATATATATATATATATATGAAAGACTTCTGTTATAATAGTTTTACTTTATATTATTTCACATACATAATTATTTTTGTATAACTTTTCAGAAAAATAATTAAACATAAGTCAAATGAATTATCTATTTTTCATTTAAAATTCAAGAATTTCAGATTTGTGAAAAATAGTTTCACATATGTAGAAAAGAGGTTCATGAATATATAATTTTAAACCGTTTTTTAACACAAGGAAAAAATAAATTCACACAGGAAAAAATATTTATTTAACCCCCAGAAAATTGTCTTCTAGCACAGTCTGTTGTCAATAGGGGTAAATACACTGTCCATTCAAAATATTTTGACGTAAACATTGCATAACGCCCTTTTAATTTATAACTGCAGTTATAGTCCAAGCGGAAACTGCTTAATATCACCACAGCCTACATTTTTAACAGAAATTTTCTCTTGGGTCACATATTAAATGTGAACGTTTTCCCACTACTATTAACTTTTGTTTAATTGATAACATCACACTTTATTTCAAGTTAATTTCTTTCGATTCGTATGGTAAGCTGCTAGTACCATTTGTATAAGTCTTTGGTATGAGTCGGCCGGAGTTCGAACCCACGATCTTCCGCATACAAGGCGGACTCTCTAACCACCTGGGCCACCGGAGTGGTCAGCACGTCTGGGTCTATAGTTTGTTCTCATGACTACTCATAACAGACTGCACTGACATCATGTCTGGGTCTATGTTGTATTTGTTCTAATGGCTACTCATAACAAACTGTCCTAATATTTGCAGCTGCATTATTAAAAAGCAGATCTAGGTCTATTAAGTGTGCAGTCTGACAAATAGGCAAGTATAAATGGGGATTCACTATATATATATATATATATATATATATATATATATATATATATATATATATGAACTTGATAAAACATCTTTTACTGATTTTAAAACTCATTTACTTCTTATTCTTTGTTTTCATTACCCTGCATATGTCAAAACATTTATTTTACATTCAAGCCACATTTTATCTTTAAACTATTAAAAGACTTCTCCTCTGCACTATATAACAAGGATTGTGCTGATGTGCTGTTAACCATATCTTTCCATACATAGTCTTACTTGTGTTGACAAAAACAAGTTTCAGCTACACATCTGGGGATGACTATAGTGAAGGTTAAGCATTATCTCATTATCTAGTTATTATTACACATTGCTTAAATGTCATTCCTGTTTGCAAAGCTCTTAAAGTTTTCAGTAAACATCTTTTAATCTAATGCATTGAAGGGAAAAAAAAAACCACTTATACTTGTGACTTTGTGTATAGACTCACTCTATCTTTTTCATTTAATAGTTACAAGGATGTCAAACATTTCTGAATTAACAGATACATTAGGAAACCATGTGAAGGCTTATGAATATGAAGCTCTCTTCTGCGAAAAACGCTTTATTCCAATACTACTGTCACATGAGTGAACCTAATACGTGTTGACATACCAATAAACATTAATAACACAAACAAAGCAATTAAATTTACTACCTAGTACCCACTGCTAACCATCCATACTGGAAGGCTGAATCATTGCTTCCCTGGCATGGTTGTGCAAAGACTCAAGATCTAATCAAGTACTGGATATGTGTATGGTTCACCAATGTGCATTCCAGGTCAACGCTAAAGCACTCGTTGATCTATGTCTATCAGTAGAATCAACAACATAGGCACTGATTTGCCAGTCCATTGTGTCAGATCAGAGTCTGTGTTGTTTGCGTGCGGATTTGATTTGTATTGGAGTATATTTTGCATTTAGTCAGCTTTTATACAAGACAATAGTTTCGTCCAGTGTATGCACATTAAGCACCATATAGACTAGTATAGAAGTGGGGTTCAACTGCAAATAGAATGGACCCAGATCTGCCGTGGCATAATGTGCAGTTTCCAGTTGATCCCACTTATGGGTGTATATATCTGATAACCTCTGATATTTTGAATCAAACATTTTTACATTTAGAATCCAGGTTGGCAGGTTATGTAGAGATTTTTTTTTTTCGTACGAAAACATAACATGCAAAAAATACTGACTTGCATGAGGAATAATAAAAATTCCAAATGAAAATAATTATTTGCATACTAATAATAATGGTGACTAATCAATCCGAGCTGGATCAAAAATAATTATTTGCATACTAATAATAATGGTGACTAATGAATCCGAGCTGGATCATTGTCATGGCAAAGCCACACTTTTATTGTGGTAAAAAGAAAAAATATCTCATAAAACCGTAAAAACAATAAATGTTTCTATTCATTATAATAAATAATCCTTAAATCTGTAAAGTAAAAATCAAAATCACATCAGCTCATTGTGTATTCTTAAGTTTAAAGGTCAAAATGAAAATCACATTAACTCATCATGTCTACTTTCAAAGAAAATTTCAATGCGATTTTTTTCTTAAAATTCTTCTACCTGTTTATAGTAGTGTTACTATTATAATCAAAAACTGGTTTCTCCATAATTTAATATAAATGATTCAAGTTGTATTTGTTTATTGGTCATTTGATTTTTGGGATGAAATCTCTCAGGAATGGTAAAATATGTTAATAACCGCGTTAAGTTAATGCTGTCTTCCAATATGTCAGATAACTATGATCCCTATCCGGTGACCTGAGATGACGAAGTGAGAAATATGAACAACCTTAAGTTAACCACATTTTTCTGAATGCATGCTAAGTATTAAAGTTAAAACAATACTGAATTATGAAACCTCCATGTAACATACTTTACCTTAAATCAACCAATTCAATATTTCCGGTAACATTTTTGTGTTTAACACACCTGGCAGTGGAGGAGGTAAGAGGGGAGGTAGGCCTAAGGAGAATTTCGGTCTCTGCTTAACCGATTTTTCAGCAATTTAATTGTGACTGTCAACGCTGTAAACGAAGACGTTCGAAAGTAAATGGTGTAAAGCCTGGAATCTATCAAATCTTCCATATATAGACCGGTCAAAGTGAAACAAATATGAATGAACTGGTCAGTACACAACAACTGTATGACAAGCACCTTAGGTCATATTGTTACAATCGACGTTAAAAATCCACCTGTCTCTCCGCCGGCATACCTAATGAGTGTACTAGCGCCCGTACTCTGGGCCTAGGCTTCCCAAAGGAATCGAAAAATAAGGCCATTTGTAAAACTCATCTGTCCCACACGAAATCCCGGGGATGTCGATTTGTCACACATGTACGTAGTACATTACTCTTTCTCAAACAGTCACCTGACAAATTCCACACATTATCGTTGATGATTCTAATCAGGGTGTATATTTCGCTGGAGTTCGACTGTTGGGATAGTCTTAGGCAAATGAAGATAACATGTTCCCCGCATTAACCCAGTTAAACGGCTTTAAATAGCTCCCTGCCAAATCAGAACTCTCATACGTAATGTGACCTCAAAAGGAAATAATTTGTCAACTATTAATTGTTTTGGGTCAAGTTCAAAACCAGGTTATTTCGGGTGAATCGCATGTGTGTTGAATCAAGGGAGATAAATCATTTAAGATCGAAATCAACAAAACATAGTTCCTGCAGTCACACTTAATACTAATTGGTGATCTATAATCCCATCTCTCTCTCTCTCTCTCTCTCTCTCTCTCTCTCTCTCCGATCAGCGACATGCATTCCGGAAATGGTTTTCTATGGTCTTTTGTGTGCTCCTTAAGGAGCATTAAGTTCCGTATCGGGACATTCTTGTACCAAAGCGCACCATTAAGTACAATATGGGTATTTCGGACCCATAGTGCTATGGGAACAATGCATAATGATATTGAATGGATTCATAGATGGATATTGAAAATGCATGATGATATTGAATGTTACGGAGATCTCGCTTACGACTCTAGTCGGTTGTTTAATTGCTATTGTATTGTGTATAGTCAGTACAATACCTAATTATTTTTTAAAAAAATATTTATCTTTATTGTATGTAAATGCAAATACGACTCAAAATAACGTCTAACTTTTCTATGTCTATGTTTGCTGCGCGATTGATTTATATTTCAATCCTTTAACTTTAAAGTTGAGGATCGTGTTATCATGGTGTTTCTGTGACAGAAAAAGTGTATACAGTTTTTCTAATTTAGAATTCATTTGAATGACGCATGTCTTCAAAGAGACACGGTGGAAGTTGACTATATCGTCAGAGAAGAATAAAAATGCAAAAACGATACGATGCATACCTTGTAAATTAAATGATATTTAACTCGCTATTCCATCGAGTTTGCTTGATTTTGATTTATCAAACAAATGTTACCGTTTAAAAGAGTCAAGCTGAAGACAGATACGTCTCAAAGTTAGTCCAATACACACGTGGGCTGTGATACGCAGACGAGACGTTATATTGCATTCCTTCTGGCACCGGATCTGAGGAAGCACTTCGCTTTGAGAAAGTTGTTTCAAAAAAATAATTAAGAATGTGCAAGTATAAGTATCCGCACAGCATGATCTCCAAACCAGTCCAATGTAAAACAAAGGGCTGTACTCTGTGCGACGTCCATCATTACAAAATCCACCTGCACAAATCCTCCACAGTCCATGTTCACTCTTGGCTGCTTCCTAGATAATTTTCTAGTTAAGCCACCGGAAGCTTCTGTATTTTAACATTTCCAAGGTATAGTTTAACCACCTAAGTGTAAAGAAAATTACTCTTTGAAATGTTCCGGCTGCAACGAGCTCTTTTTGTATTGTTTTTTGTGTGAATGTGTGTAATGTATATTCATAAAGAGATATACATCAAGAGCGCAATGAAACAAGCTCTATTATCGACAAGTGATTGTGTTTTGGAACAGAAACTGACTTACTGAAATCTACGTATTTTATGATTGACTCATCTTTCAGTACAAATTATGATAATAGGATTTTAGCATTAAAAATGTCATTGCCTAAATGACTGATAAAACTATTATTATGAAAATGATCACATAATATTGAGTTTAATAACGCCATATGGCTTTAGTAGATTTAAAGATCATTAAAATATGGCCAAGTTGTGCATTTATTATAAATACCTGCAAGTAGTTGTTTATTGATATCTCCTGTCTAATTATCAGATATAAGACGTGTTTATTTCTTATGTCACCCATTAAATACAAAGAATTTTCGTTTTTCGCTCAAATATATTGCAACATCATGATACGTTTGAGTTAGATGGATGCAGTTTGTGTTTTATTCCTTATTAATGAAAAATATAATTTAATATTGCTATTACGGTAGTTAATTGTAACATCGTCTCACAATTATTTTGGTGAATCATTATCTAAATGTTATACAGGAATAATTACTCAGGTGGGAATATATATATATATATATATATATATATATATATATATATATATGTGTGTGTGTGTGTGTGTGTGTGTGTGTGTGTGTGTGTGTGATCTATTGCGTTTTTAGTTCTTTAATTCTTCCAACATGATATATCTTGCCTAGACATTATTGATGCTATGATATGATAATGATAATTAAAGTATTAATGTAATAAAGTAAGCAGCAGGTAACAAGAAGTGGTGTTTGATATTTTTCATCTTTGTTATGAAGATGTAAATTGACGATTTGCGTAATAATAGTTGTATAATCGTTAAGTTTGATTGGTCTCATAAACATTGAGCTTGTACGGTTTTAAGTACTTTTCTAGAGGCTCTATATAGTTTTCACTTCTTGGGATTATTTTGGGGTTTTGTTTGCTTAACATATTTAATGGCTTGCAAACTACCGCCATTGAAAATGGCTTTTGCACGCATTATTAATTCCTTATAAAATCGGTGATTGAATTTAATATTAATTTTTTCACACTTGAGCTTTCCAGTTGGGATATAGTTCCATGTTTTACATACTCCAAGTGAACTTAAGTTTGGCTTAACCGGCCTCTCGTATCCTGGCTGTCCATTCATCTGCATTGACAAATCATTAATGGATGGCAAGACTTGTCTTAGATTCGTGTTGCATGCAGCCATAAGATCATGTGCGTTCGGTTAAAATACACACCGCGTACTACATAATATGCTCATTCGACACTTTAATGTATGCAATGCATACTTTTTAATTTACATGTCCGGCAGCGGCAACGTACAAGAACGGGCAGAAAGGGCTGCTTCCTTATATCACTGGATGGCTCCTGTTGATCCAGGATTGTGACGTTAGTACATTTCCAAAGATAAATGCTGTAGTCTTGCACCCCGATGTTCAATTTATAATATAAGATCTCTATCCTTTTGGCGGTTTCGTTACTATGGTATTGTTAGAGAAGAAAGTGTAATATTATGTATCGGATCATGCCCGGGATTAAAAGCATTGTTTCTCTAACTTTGTAAGCAGTTACACCTTCATGTTGGGTTGTTGTTTATGATTTGACTTAATTTAATAAGTGCTGGGGCCTGATGGTTTGGGGTGCATGACCACCTTATACCATCTGATTTTGGGCCTAGTTTTTTCTTGCTAGCCTGTTGGTGCCAATGCTTGCCTATGAATTCTTGGGATTTTAAATAATCAGGTAGCGCATTTTTTCGGTTGACCCTGGCTAAGGATTTCTTTTCTGTGAATGTCACATTACCTCCTTGTGCGGCGAGGTCTCATGGTATAGGCTTTGGACTGCCGTATATTTTTATAGTTTTTGGGGTCCGAATATGGCTGATTTGTTAGAGTGAATCAGTTATTGTCATGGGAAAAGTGGCGAACGCGCTGCTTTATATGATTGAAGCAAGGATGTGATAGAAATTGTAGGATTTCTGGGGGGGGGGATGGTTGGGGTATACAGCTAATTTTAATTATGTAATAGTTTCCTGCTATTTTTGAATAGCTAAAATATTTCCGGGAGGAAAATACACGACCTAACGAAGGAAATTTCGTCCTCCCATTAGTGTAAACCAGAATCTTCCAAAACTCTCAACAAATCCCCATAGCTTGAGCATCCGTGAAGCATCCTCTCATATTTGAAGGGGCAGTCCAAGAGCAGCATCAGTGCGGGGAGCGATGAGGGAATCTAGCAATAGCAGCATGTAAGTATTACATAACTAAAATTAGTTTTATCACCTCCAAAAAACTACATTTTAAAATCAGTAATATATTACCTGCTGCTATTGCGTAGCTGCATTTGTCAGGTGGAAGGAGTGATGATCCCAAATTGGCAAATAACATACAAACACAAGGAATACTCAACTTCAAGGAATTGAGGAGATTGCCAAGGGAAGGACTTCTTGTGCCTTTTTTTGAACAACGACAGTTGGGCACAGTGAGAAAATGCCTTCACTTTGATGGGCAAACGAGCGAAGATAAAAGGTGAAAGTAACACGACATAAACGTGGCTCTCAACAATCATCCAAGGAGGAAAGAGTTGTATTTGCCTATGTGAAAGCAGTGTCACGACTCTCATGGTTTTTAAATTTCATAAAGCACAAGTCCCTATCATTAGTACTTTCTCTTGATATTTAATGCAATCCACCTAGAAACTGTGGAAGCTGAAACATCAGCAGAACCTTTAAAGGGTAAGAGAAAACGTTTCCTACCCTTCTTTCTCCATTTAGAGGCTGCCAAGTAAAAACGGAAAGCCCTAACTGGACACCAAAAGTCTATCTTTCTCATCCCCAGCACAGATACGGCTGAGACTGGGAATCTTAATCGGGAGTGGAGCAAGATGGTTTTTAAATAGAAAACCCAAATTACAAAGGAGAGAAACTGACTCATAATTCCCATTGAACCTAATACAGCCCTGCTCTATTTATAGGGCATGGAGCTAGTTCCTTTCTCTTACAGATGTTAATGTGACCAAAAAACCTACTTGTGGGTACGCTTTGCCCAAAGGTTCATGGGCGGGGGTATATAGAGACATCAATAGACACGAGAGATTCCATTTAGACATTAGACAGCGAGACAGTGGTCTCTGCAATTCGAAATACCTTGTGAAGTCTGCAAAGGGGAAATCCTTACCAATGGCAGGGCCTTATGAAAGTTTAAGTGTGTTGGAAAGAGCTGCTCGATTGCTCTTAATATTAGAAACCCAGCATAGTTGTTAAAAACGTTTTTTTTTTACTTTTTTTATTTTTTCCTAAAAAAACTCGTTTTTTTCGTTTTTTATTTTTCTGAACGTTTTTTTACGTTTTTTATTTTCTCCAAAAAACTTCTTTTTTTAATTCATTTATTGATTTATTTATACTAATTTGACCAAATCCTGTCCTGAATATTTTTATTTTCTCACGCTTGATAATGTTGCTGCTCGTTCAGTCGCTAATTCTTGGAAGAAAATCAAAATTTTGCATTTTCCCACGGTCGGTCGGTCGGTCGGTCCATCGAAAATGTTGCTCGTCGCAAGTTATGCAAGTTATAGCGGTGTCAGTGTCGCAACTCGCAAGTGTCCCTTTGAAGTTTGGCAACAGATATCATTATACTGGCGCAGATTATGCATAGCAGTAACGTGAACTCGTAGTAGAGGGATGGCCAACTTCAGCGCCAAGTTTGAAGCGCAAAATATGTTTGCCGCACTCCCAAGTGACGGCGGGGGTCAATCTGCGCGGGGATAAAAAACGACCACATGCGGTGACAGTCTATCGCAGTGATGTCCAACCAGTAATTTACCGTCTGTTTATAGGCCTAGTTGCCTACGGAAACATCTTCTATAAACTTTTCGGTCAATATTCCGCATAATAATCGTAGTGTTTCTTGGAAAATCGATTTTCCTGCTGCGACAGCTCGGGCTGTAGGCCAAGCTGCCTGGGCTACATAACGATACTGGCTCGTGCTGAAACCTTACATACACAACTAGCGGGCAAGTAGCGATTAAGATTGTCTATAGTAAATTACGAATTTAAAATAAATATTTCTTGTGTATAGCCATAAAATGCCGAAATAAAAAAGTGAAGAATGGAAACATCTTTTAGTACTAGATGAAAAAGATAACGTCACTTTGAGCAAAGTTAGTTACATTTACTGTAATAAAGAATTTCACAGTGGTGTTGTACGTATAAAAGGTCACCTACTTGGAGATCCAAAGTCTGGCATCAGCAAATGTTCAAAAGTTCCATATCAAGTGCAGCAGGCCTTACAGAAGCAGCAGTCTGTGAGACTAGAAGCGGAAGCGAAAAAACGAAAACTCGACGCACTGGATAAAGCCACAAAAGCCGCTAGTAGTGAGGCAAGTGAGAAGCAGATGTCGTTACCCTCTATGTTCGCGAGTGCTACGAAAAAGGATGCAGACAAAGCTGTCGCTCGTTTGTTTTATGCCAGCGGCATACCTTTCGCTATTGCCGACAGTACTTATTTTAAGGATGCAATAACTGCCGTGGCAAAATGTGGTCCTCACTATAAAGCACCAAACAGAATAAAAATTTCAACTGAAATGCTAACTGGGGAAGTACATCAAGTGGAACAATTTATGGCCTCTTTTAAGGAAGAAGCCGTCAAGCACGGAGTTACGCTTATGTCTGATGGTTGGACAAATGTGAAGAATAAGCCCATTGTTAACTTTCTTGCAGCTACTGGTGACGGCTGTATTTTTCTCAATGCTTCTCAATACTTCCGGTGAAATCAAAGACGGATCGTTTATTGCTGGCGAGATATCAAAGTGCATTGAATCGTATGGCATGGAAAGTGTTGTACAAGTTATTACGGACAGTGCATCAAATTGTGTTGCAGCTCGTAAGATGTTACAGCAGCAATATCCTAATATTGTTTTCTCGCCATGCACGACTCACTGTCTGGATATTTTACTTGAAGACATAGGGAAGCTGCCATGTATATATAGTGTAATTACTGATTCTAAAGATATTGTCAAATTCATCACGACTCACCAGTATCCCCAAGCATATTTTCGCAATCATTCTGAGTTAGAGCTTCTAAAGCCCGGCGAAACAAGATTTGCTACTCACTTTATTATGCTGCAACGTTTGAGTACAGTTAAGGATGCTCTGCAGGAAACTGTGATAAGTCGTGAGTACAAAAAGTGGCTAAATGATGCAGTTTATAAAAAGAAAGGCGAGGCAGTCACAAGCACGATTTTGAATGGAACGTTTTGGAGCTCGGTGGAAACAATAACTAAAGTATGTGAGATGATTGTTGAGCTACTGCGACTGGCTGACGGAAAAATACCTTGTACAGGAAAAGTATATTGGAAAATGTTCCAAATCGATCAGTCTGTGGAAGCTGCTGATTTACCACCAGCACGAAAAAAACAAATTCGCCAGTTCGTTATGGACAGATGGAAAATGTTACATACAGATCTACACGCAGCCGGCTTTGTGCTCGATCCCGAGTATTCTCATTTTTCCCAACATCAAAACGAAGAAGTCATCGCAGGCTTTCACGCAATGATAGAAAGAATATACCGTGACGACGTTCAGTCGCAGGTGAAAGCCATGCAACAGCACGCCGTGTATCGTGCAGGACAAGGATTATTTGCTCGACCGATGGCGGTTGCAGCTGCTAAAGAAATGCCAACATACAGGTGGTGGATGTCATTTGGAGCTCACGTTCCGGAGCTGCAACAAGTTGCAGTTAGGGTCTTACCACAGGTGACGTTCGCCTCCGCCTGCGAGAGAAACTGGTCAACATTTGAGTTTATTCATACGAAAGAGCGAAACCGTATGCAGTGCAAGAGAGTGCGAGATGTAGTGTTTGTGCATGCAAATCTTCGCCTAAAGGCAAAGATGGACAATATCAATTATATGGAGGAAACCATAGAGTGGTCAGATCAGTCAGATGGTGATAACGACGTTGAGTGAAATTGATTGTTGTGTTGCATAAAAAGTACTTGAACGTTTTTAAAACGTTTTTTTTTTTTTTTTCGTTTTTTATTTTTTGAGGGAAAAACGCGTTTTTTTAACGTTTTTTATTTTAATTTTAACGTTTTTAACATCTATGAAACCCAGCATTGTTTCATAAAGAAAGTCTGCCACTGCGCTCATACAGGGACATCTAACGTTGACCTGTATTTTACTACACCATTTTCCATCCATCAATATATAAATATATATATATATATATAAAACAAGTAGAATTTCTCCTGGACTGAATGATACACGCACGTGTCAACTTGGCTCGAAAACTTTTTTTTTTTGGAGCGATTGTTTGAGATAAGCCAAACATGAAGGTGGAGAATCTGAGGGCTGTTTGCAAAGGAGAGCCCCCCCCCCCCGTGTTCGAACGTCCCTACTCTGGGGTAAGGCCCTGGGATGTTCCACTAGCAGATCGGGAATATCGTTGAACCACGGTTGCTGGGTCACAGAGGTGCGCCAAAATGACGAGTCGTGTTGTGTTTGGTTTTGTGAAGGACCTGTGGGATCATTCTGAAGGATGGGAAGGTAAAGGCGAACAGACGATCCCCCCTCAGGCTGAGTGCATCCACTGCACAGGCCCTTTAGTTGGGAAAGGTGAAACATCAAATGGGAGGTCGTTGTTCAGCTTGGTGGCAAACAAGTCCAGCAGTGTTTTCGAGAAAGATAGAACAGAGTGTCTGTTACTGATTGGTGGAAAGACCATACTGTAAGAACTATCCTTCCATTCCTTGACGGACTGTCCGCCAAAATATTCATCTTGCTGGAATGTGGCGTACTGGGAGGAATATTCCCTCTGAACTTGTCCAGCAAAGAGGGTTCCAGACCTCCACACAGAGAGAATGTGCATGTGTGCCTCGTTGTGCCCGGAGTACGCTACCAAAGATTTTTATTAATTTTAGATGTCGGAAAGAGTTGTTTTCCTTTACCATTTATTGTGCGGATCGTTTTCTATACTTTATAGAGGCACGAGAGTTTAAAGTGGAAACATTTTTTCCGTGATGCTCTTTCACATTCTTTAATTTTGTGGCAAACTGTAGTCCGGAATATATTGTGCCTAATTAAATTTTCAGGCGTTGACTAATTGTTAAATTTCTCAGTGCTTCTTTGCTTTGCCTAATGGCTTCTTTGCAGTCTATGAACCGTGGTTTTTGGGTTCGTTTCGAAGTGGGTGAAAACATGGAGATGGATTCTTCTCCAGTCTTGATTAAAACAGATGTAAAAAGTTGAATAGGATCAGTGACGTTTAAAATGTATCTCTGTTATGTCTAGTTTCACAAAGTGTTTAAAACCTGGCCCAGTCGGCGTTCTTTAAATTCCAATGTAAAATTTAGAAATGGCTCATCGAAGGAAGAGCTTATATTCTTTAGAGAGATTATGAAGTGGTCACTACTGTGAAGGTCATTAGCGACCTTCCAATCATACTCCTAAAGCAGCGAAGAAAAAAAATTGTCAGATCAATGCACGTAAATATATTGGTGTTATACAGACACATACCATGTCTGGAAATGAAATCTTCTACCATTTTGCCCGTCTTTTATGTAATTTGATGCACATATACTGTTTAGGGCACTGAAATCCCCGAGTAGAGAAGAAATGGGGT